>JAECUM010016470.1:0-58790 GCA_016617855.1 Megalonaias nervosa | reverse complement strand
CAAGAATATCATAATATACAGATCTGTGGTATGGTAGGCACTATCCAAATTTGTTTAATAATGGAGTTTTTAAAAGGAAATGAAGATACAATACCAAGTTTGACTTTGTTTTCTTTCAACCCTTATTGTTATATATTGGATGATTTTGATCATGGGGTCCACAGTAGTACCACGTTTATATGCATTATATTGAGGCATGTTACAGTAGAAGAGAGCTGTATCTATAATCTGTAACAAAATTCATATTCTTTGGTTTCTAATGGTAACCACATTACATCTATTGCTAAATAACAAATCATTTTTGAAAAGATGGTTGTTTAATATACAACCCATCTTTGCTAGCCAAGGTTCCGATGTAATAACCCTATCTACACCTTGGCATGTCGAGCAGATGTTTCCGTGCTTCGGATCTGTGAATTTCATTAGATGCAGCAGCAAGACACCACATCCAATCAAATTAGGTTGTTCTAATTTGAACACTGTTCCTACAAGATCGAGACAAGTGGAGCAAACAACTTGAATGGACTGATAAATAAGCAATTTTCCAGTGCTGGTCCGAGTTTGCACAAATACCTTTCACTCAAATACACCTGTTATGGCTTCCCACTGGTGCAGAGTCATACTTTTGATGCTAAACTTCCAAAGTATTCTTTTTGTGTTGACCCCACCATTTTCAGCCAATGTACAAGTGCACCACACTACTGGTTAGTTGGCATTACATACTAAGAGAGGCAACTCATGAAATCCAATTGATGTCACTAGGACAAAGCACAAATATATCGGTTCAATCTGCCAAGGTATAGATAGGGTTATCATATCAAAACCTTGGCTAGCGAAGATGTATACAACCTAGTGCACATAACTTGTGCTAATCTTTCACCCTCACAGTAATAGACTGGGACATTGAAAGCAATACCTTCAAACAAACCCCAGTCTGATGGAGTCTTCTGGAGAATTATCAACCATTCATGTTGAAGGGTTCTATATCACTTATTAGTGATTCTTCCAATCCTGTCCATATTAAATTTTCAGGGACACAGAAGCTTCTCAGAGTCTTTTATTATCAGGTAATGTGCCTTTTTCTTAGCAGCCTTCTTCTAATGAAAGTGTTCTTATTCATGGACTAGAGTGCAGCTTTGTTAATGTTCCTCTTCACTGTGTAAATTCGTCATCAGACTTAGCCTCAGGACCCATGACAGTCAGAACAGTACCATATTTAGCCATCAAGGGTATTCATTTATTACAATGACCTAGCTGGAGATAAGGTTGTGGTTAATCCAACTGTAACTGACAAGCCTTGCTTTGATCAGAAAGTTGATCCTATTGAAAAAGAAATCCCTGATTAAAACCCTGCTTGTGCAGTTACTAGAGCTATGGCAAAGAAAGTTCTTGAGAATGATGTTGATCAGGAAATTATTCGTTTAGCTGACACATCTATTGGTCAGGCTTTTGATGAGGTCACTTTTGCTCCTCATTTGGATCAATCAAAAGGAACTGATCACGGTGATGATGGTGTTCATTTACTGTTAGGGAATCAGTTCAAGAATCATTAGGATTTAGTCACCTTGAACTAGTTTTTGGACATACTGTCCGTGGACCTTTGAAGTTGATAAAAGAGACACTTCTTCTAAATGAAGATACAGAACTTATTCTTGTTGACCATGTTTCCAATTTTAAATACAAGTTGTCAAAGGCCTGTGAAGTTGCAAGAAATAATCTGCACTCTCCTCAGTCAAAAATGAAATTTACGTAAGACAAAAATGCAAAGTAAAGGTGTTTCCATCCTGGTGATAGAGTTTTGTCTCTCTTGCCTACACTGCAAAATCCTCTTCAGGCTAAGTATTATGGTCTTTACACAGTTGAAAAGAAAGTATGTGATTTAAATTATATGATTAATACTCCTGAAAATAAAAACAACTTTGTCATATAAGGCCCCAAAACATTATGCATATTTCCTATTATACTGGTTTCAAGATTAAGGTAGGTAGGTAGGTAGGTTTTTTTCTAACATTACTTATATTATAATTATTAGTATATATAATGTTCTTAATGCTTCAAGAAATGGACAAAAACGGCTCAATCAGATGCACAAATCAATTTCAGAATTTTTTATATTTTTATCAGGGGGTGGGGGTGGGGGTGGGGGAGTGCAATGACAAACAAGAACAGTTGGACAACTGGAAAGGCACATATTTTTTTTCCCTAAATATGTTAAAGGAGGTAGCTATTTTAATCATGCAGTCAATTTGGTTGCACCTGTTCCACACAGCGAGGATTTAAATGATGGAATGCAATTGGACTGTAGTAACTTTGGTGTAACCAATCTTTGGAATTCAAAAATTATGAATAATCTTGACCAGAAACATCTGCCGCAACAAGAAAAGAATGAATTAAAACAGCTATTACTTGAATATGAGCACTTGTTTCCAGATGTTTCAACACAAACAAATAAAATCTACCAGGATGCTGAAATTGGAGATTCCACACCTGTGAAACAGCATCTATACAGGATGAACCCTCTCAAACAGGAAAGTTTGAAAAAAGAAATTCAGTATTTGTGGGAGAAAGATTTCAGAAACCAATTAAAAGTATCTGGAGTTCACTGTGTATTCTTGAGCCAAAACCAGATAATACTTTCTGCACATGCACAGACTATGGAAAAGTGAACAGTGTGACTTAAACAGGTTCATTTCCATTTCCAAGAATCAAAGACTGCTTGATAAAATTGAAAATGCAAAATATGTCAACAAATTTGACCTTTTGAATGGATTCTGGCAAATTCCACTGATGGAATGGGAAAAGGAAATTTCAGCATTTATAACTCCAAATGGACTCTATCAAAATAAAGTAATGCCATTTGGGATGAAAGGTTCACCTTGTACTTTTCAATGTTCAAAGAACATGATTAAATCAGGTATAGATAATTGTGATGCTTACATCAATGATGCCATTATCTACAATGATACCTGGAAAGATCACCTGGAGACTATTCTGAAATTTTTTTTATAGACTCAGTGATGCAAATTTGACAATTACTTTATCCAAACATGAGTTTTGCCATACTCTTGTAATATTGTGGGACATGGACAAGTTAAACCTAAAGATGGCAAAGTCAAGGCTATCTCTGAATCCTGTGCCTAACAGTACAAAGCAAGTGATGCAATTAGAGGGTATGGCTGGCTATTATCAGAAATTTTGCTCCAATTATTCCATAATTGCTGAACCCCTGACAAATTTGTTAAGCAAGAAAACCAATTTTCATTAGTCTGAAAAGTGTCACGAGGCTTTTGACAAGTTAAAGGCCATACTTAAGAGTGCACCAGTTCTTTCAGCTACAAATTTCAGTCTATCATTTAAAATGTCAGTTGATGCAAGTGATGTTGGGGTCGATTCAGTATTGATTCAAGAAGTCAATAATGGTATAGACCATCCAGTGTGCTCTTTTTCTAAGAAATTAAATAAGCAACAGAGAAATTATTCCGTTACTGAGAAGGAATACTTGGCTTTGATCCTGGCTTTGCAACACTATCCATATTAGTCTGGCTCCTTCACTGGCTATTGTATTTAGTGATCACAACACCCTTACTTTCAATGGCAAGATGAAAAACAAAAATCATAGATTATTTAGGTGAAGTTAGATGTCGCATGAATACAATGTTGACATCAGGCACATCAAAGGAATAGACAATTTAATAGCAGATGCACTTGTTTCATGTATACTTTGTGTCATTCATAAAATTTTGTCTTAAGTAACTTTTTATCACATGTATATTTGACTAATAATTAAAAAAAAGGCTTTATTTCATAAATCTTTCTTTTTCTTCATGAGGGGAGGTATATATATTGAATTTGCATAGTTTATTAGTTGGGGGGAGGGGGTGGAATTAAATTCATTGTATGCTGTGGTTATATAAAATTGTATCTTGCAGCTGACCATGTCCAAAATCAGGTTCACTGTTTACCTGACCAAAATCATTTAATTTTTTTAAACTGTAAACACGTAATACATTGCTAATATTTTCTCTGTGATTGTGGGTTTACTACTGGGATTATTATCAACAGAATGAAACATTTATCTTGGTCTGAGTCCAGTACATTGTGCTTACCATGTTCTTTATTATAATTTTAGTAACGGGGCATCTAAGTGTAACTATGACTTTTCTAGAAATGAAATTTTGGCCCTCATCTAGGTTATTCTTTTGTGTCTTCGTTTTTATGTAATCTTGTTCACTTGAAAAATTATTTAATCATGTGATAATATCTGGGCAGAAATCATTTATATTGCTGTATTCAGATTTTGAGTTGGGTGAAATTATTTATTATTCTCTGGAAATACAAAGTGCTCCATAATATACTCAAATATCATGAAACCAATAAACTTTGCCATTTGCTTTGTTTTGGGGTTTTGCCCCTTCCTTTTGTTGTCATTTTCATCAGAAGTCCATTTCCGAAAAATGACAACTGATTTTGCCAACTCATTTTTACAAGTCACTCTTACATGTCTCTATTGATACTGTTTTGCCCTGTGGAAATCACATGTACTGACACTGTCCAGATCTGAGAAAGCTTTGATTATACTGTTAATTTATTTTTGCAGAATTACCAATTTGATTTAAAACACCATTACAAGAAAATAAGGAATAATTTTTTTGCCAAACAATTGCAGGTACTTACATGATACACAGTCATAAGAACATGGTTTCTTTTAAGTACATCAGAGTGATGTTTGACAGGGCAGTCCTTTTCACAAGATTATTACAATTATAAGAATTAACTGTTAATTAGTCACACCTGCTTCATGCCACTTATGTTGAGGCAAGCCTTTAGGTTGTTCTGCAGACTGGCCTTAACTAACCAGAATAGGAAATGGGACAGCATCCTTGGGATACAGCACAGGGAGTAATGGTGCCTCCTTTGAGAATTTCATATGTTTTTGACCTGGAAACTCAGGTCCCTGAGAGTCCTGGGGTATCAGTTAACAGCCTGCTGCGTCCCCATTTTAGCACTTGTAACCTGATTACCACACATCATTGCACCAGTATTACATTTCTGGTCACTAATGTAATAAGGGGAGAATACACACAAATATACTGATTATTTTTGTCTTAAGAAAAATAAATAACTTTATTTTTCAAAAGCAATGGATTGTAACTATAAAACAGTATGTATGATAAACAGTCTTTAAAATGGTACATTTGTCTAACAATCAAAGAAATGCCGACGTTTTATTCAAAAGTTAATCCAATCAAGTCATAATTGTCAAAGATAATCATGAAACATTTTAACTTTAATTCACCTATGCCCACCTAAAAATGACACCAAGGATATATTGGCTCTGCTCAGTTCATACTGATTTTGTACTGGGGCTGACAGGGTGTAAATAGAACTTAAACAAATGTCAATCACTGGCGCATACAGTCAATTTGTTATGGACAACATACACTCAGTAGGAAATTATGCCATAGGCAAATCAAACGTAATTCAGACAGGCTCAGGCCAAAACCAATGTGCATCATAAAAATCCACTGGTGGGAATTTCCATGTGTCTGAAACGGTAAAACTTAAATTCCATGTTTCCAAACCCGAGGGTATGCATCTACTGAGAACCCTGTACTGGTCTGTAACATTTGACAATGCCTTTTATTAATCTCACCATTATGACTCCTATTACCCATCAGGCCTGCCTACAAGAACAGTCTTATCTACATTGCCTGAATGAACTCTTGAGCCTGCTGTCAAAATGCTGCATTTTTGTTTTGAAGTTCTTGAAATATACAGGTAAATTATTAATACCCTGCTCCTTGCAGCCTACTGGGCACCAGCTGTACATCCCTCTAGATTATGATAAGCATCTGCTTAACTGTAACAAAAGCTATAAACTTTTTGTGCACAAATATAAAGAATGTGACCAAAGAACTGGAAATAGTACTATTTCTGTTCTCTATATTTCATTGGTTACCTATAATTAGCACTCACTTGCACATCATGAATAATAATAAACTATGCCCTGCTCCTGCTAAGTTGGCAATACATTGCTGGTTCATTAGCTCAGGGGTGTGAGATACTTCAACCCCAAGAAAATTCCCAAGACATATCGACCCCAAGTAATTTCAACTCCAGCCATGGGACAATTCGACCCCAATTCATGCATTTGTAACAATAATTAGCACATTTTGCTAATGGTCATTCCCACTAATCACAGAGTTATTCACTGATGTCTGCAATTAAGAAGATACCAACACATCACTAAGTCACTGACAAAATATGTCAACAGTTAATTATAATTAAAGTCACTTTTATTAAGTTGATGAATGCACACTAATTTTAATGAAAAGAAATAAAAAAGTACCACACCCTATAATTTTTATAAAAGAGTCGAAAAGTTTTAAAACAGTAATTAGCACATTGCTAATGGTCATTCTCATTAATCACATGGCTATTCATTGATGCCTGCAAAGGCCATTCTCATTAATCACATGGTTATTCATTGATGCCTGCAATTAAAGAAGATGCAGACAGTACTAAGGTCTTTAATCCTAAGTTATTACATTGATAATCGTAATCAAAACAAATTGTTAAGTCGACAAAAAAAGATGTCAACAGGTAGAAATAATTAAAATCACATTAAGTTAATGAATGCAAGCTAATTTGAATGTATAGAAAGATTATGAAAATCAAATGTACCACACACTACTAATTTGTATAAAAGAGCCAAAAATTTTCATTCCATACCAATTTTTATCCTAAGCTTTAATAAAGGTGTTTGGTATACTTGTATGTACATTTTTTTTAATTAATTTACATTAAATAAAGTTTATATTGTGACATTTTGACTGGATATATTTTGTTATAATACTAATTGAATTGTGCTAATTGTACATTAACAAAGCATGAATGATGCAAGCCATTAATAACCTTTTTGTTTCTTACACCTTAGTATATCCTTTTCAGCACTTATATTAATTTCTTAAAAAGTGTTAATAGTCCCTATGGTACTGGAACTGCAAAACATTATTTCTTCTTTCAATTATATATCATAAACATACTTTTCTTTAGCCATTAACAGTGTTGATGTTCAGCTCCAATTTAAATCCTCACAAAATGCAAACAGCAACACATGCTTCAATTGTGTGTAAAATTTGAATGGTTTACCCAGTCGTCTTTGTTATATTTGACTGATCTTGTTTACAGAACATAAAAGTGTTGTGTTTCTTGTCCTAAACTATCTAAAGCGAGATGTATATATTGAAACAGACACAAGCGTGTTGCTTTCAAGACTTTATTTCTAAGAGCAACTCATATAGGCAATCCACACAGCAGGTCCCTAACAGCGCATGCATATATACATTGGAGAAATATGTACACATGATGTAGATTGTATAGTCCATTTCAATAATATAACATTTCCCTTGTTTTGACAAAAATAAATAAAGTTGTTTTCTTTTGAAGGTAACATATAAAACAAGGTAATGAAATCTAAATAATTCTGCAGAAAGTTATTTTCGATGATAACGATTTGACATGAAACTAAATCACATAATGACAATACATACGTAAGTAATGTCCAAAACATATTTAATGCATTAATAATGTTGTTCATATGCATTTTGGATAACCATTAACATTTTTTATTTTTTTTTACTATACCCTAAGTAATCATCCTGCTTGTCATGTATTCGTCAGTTGTTAACAGCCTCCACCGTTCCACATAAACAGCACTACGGGGATGTCATTACACTCAAGTTTCAGTTCAGTTCTCTATCTATAACTATCAATGTTACTTAATCCATTCATCATTTACATAGAGTTTGTTAGGTTTCACCTCTCTTCCAGACCGTGTTATATATGGGGCATCTGACCTCACAGTCTTAGCTCCTGATTCTGGGATCGTGTTATTGAAATGGGGTTCTCTAGGGAAAACTGTTCGAAATGGAGTATTTTCACATTGCTGCTCGGGGTCAGCCAATACGCGAACCGCAAATGGGGTTACATCTGACAGATTCTCCATGGTTTTATTAAATAACCTTCGATTTCGGCGGTAAACACCACCATCCCCAGTTTGTAGAGAATATGACCTGCCGCTGTGAATTCTTATATCTTTGACGGGTTTCCGTGTTTTACCAAACTGAACCCTCACAGAATCATTTACAGAACGGGGTTTAAGTACTTTAGCTGATTTGTCAAAATATTGTTTTTGTTTTAATTTCGACTGCTGCATTTTCTTTTGAACAATAGTTGGGTCAACGGTCTGTGGTTTGAGAAGTTTATTTGTATCGGTATTATAGATTTTGTTCTTCTACCTAGTAATATTTGAGCTGGTGTATAGCCGCAATCCAAGGGTGTATTTCTATATTCTAACAAGGCTAAATAAGGGTCCTGCTTACTGTCACTTGCTTTGGTGAGCAATTTCTTGGCAATCGAGACTGCATTTTCTGCCAAACCATTAGACATTGCATGTAATGGACTTGACATCCTGTGCTCGAAACCCCATTCTTTCGCAATGTTTGCGAATTCTTAGGATGAAAATTGCAGTCCATTGTTGCTGACACAGACATCACAAATACCATTTCGTGACGTGTACTTTCAGTTTCCTGATAATTGTGATACTGTGCGTGTCAGGCAATAAGTCTATCTAAAAAAATCAACTATAATAATCAACAATCATGAGATAATTTTTTCCATCAAATGCAAACAGGTCAGTACCAATTTTTTTATAAGGCCTTTGTGGGATGTCATGTGGGATTAAAGGTTCTTTAGCATTGGAGTCACAGTGAGTGAGACATATCGAGCATTTTAACACATGGTCTGTGATTTCTTTGGACATGCCTGGCCAAAAGATGCTATCTTTCGTGCATTTTATTGTCTTGTTTACTCCCTGATAACCAGTGTGCACAGCTTGTATTATCTCCTGCCGGAGACCTTTCGGCACAATTAACTTTTGACCTCTGAAAATTAAGTAATCTTCTACAGATAGCTCATCCCTGTGATTTCAGAACTCAAGCACATCTGTACTGCAGTCAGCGCGTGAACTAGGCCATCCCTGAGTTATAGTCTTTATCAAAGTCTGCATCTACAGGTCAACTTTGATAACGCTCATCAGACATTCTAACCGTCGATCTGTGACAAACAACGGTTGTTTGATCGTATGTATGTGAAGGTCGAGTCCTTTGATCAATCTTGGGTTTGTGTCCGGAAGTGATTGTCCTGATAAATAATCACTAATGGGCAAATCTTTTCCTTGTACATGATCACTTCAATTATCGTACTGCTGAAGCTGCAACATCATGCGTTGAAGGCATGGAGGGGCTGCTGAAAGGGGCTTCCTCATGATCGATTCAATCGGCTTGTGATCTGAGTGCACCCTAACTGGTCTAGCAAAAACTAACTGATGAAAACATTTACAGCCAAATAGTATAGCCAGCATTTCTTTTTCTATCTGAGCATACCCTATTTCAGTTTGTGTAAGGCTTCTGGATGCGAATGCTATGGAGTGACCGTCTTACATAAGGCATGCCCCAATCCCATATTTAGAAATGTCTACTTCGAGTGTTAATTGCTTGGTCGAGTCAAAGTAAACCAGCACAGGGTGTCGCGTGATTATATCCTTGACCTCTTGAAATGCCTTCTTCTGAGGTTCGTCCCAGAAAAATTTCATGTCTTTCTTCAAGAGGGTGCATAAAGGACTTGTAACCTCTGCTAAATTTGGCGCGAATTTTGAAAGATAATTAACCATTCCTAATAGGTTTTCTAATTTTGACCTGTTTTCGGGAGCATCAAGTTTAAGAATAGCCTCAACCTTGTTTTGATCGGGTTTTAATCCTGATGAACTTACTGTATGGCCAAAGAAAGATACTTCCGTTGCGCCTATTATGCATTTGTCTGGGTTAAGACACACACCCTTTGAGCGTGCACGTTCAAGTACACATGTCAACATGTCGTCATGTTCCTTGCGAGAGCGTCCCCACACCAATATATTGTTGACTATACACGTGACATTTGGTAAGCCCTCAAAATTTTCATCCATTTTCATTTGAAATATGTCCTGTGAACTTTTTATACCAAAAGGTAACCTAAGATATCGGTACCGTCCGAAAGGCATACTGAATATGGTTAGGTATGAAGATTCTTCTTCAAGTTTCACATTCCAGTAGCCATGTGTACAGTCTAACATGCTAAAATACTTGGCATTGGTTAGTTTAGTTGTGACATCATCGATTGTCAGCATAGGATAGTGGGGCCTAAGGATTGAATTGTTTAACACCTTTGGGTCTAGGTAAATACGCAATTTACCCGATTTCGGTTTCTCTGTTATTACAAGGGAGTTGACCCAATCAGTGGGTTCTGTAACCCTTTCAATAATTTTGCACTCTTCCATTCTTGTGAGTTCTTCTTTAAGCTTTGACTTTAATGCTTCTGGTACCCTTCGCGGGGGGTTTACTACTGGTACTGCATCGGGTTTAAGATGCAGCTTGCACTCACCAGGAAACAGACCTATTCCCTGAAATAGGTCACTGTACGTACTTGTAACAGCTGATGTATCTAAGCCAGACTCATTATCAATTGCGTAAGTCAGCTGGACTAATTCTAAGTGAAGTGAAGTTTGAAGGCTAATGAGAGCTGCGGCCTGACTATCTACAACGTAAAAGTATGTTGTTACAGTTTTGCCATTGTGTGAGCAGGAAAGCATTATCATTATCTTGCCCACTACTGAAATCAAATCCCCTGTGTATGACACAAGCTTACTGTCAGGGGGTATTAAGGGGTCTTTAATACTGAGTGTTTTGTACAATGCTAGTGGAAGAATGTTTACTTGTGACCCGGTATTTATTTTAAATTTATATAGGGTTCGGGAAGGGCCAATATGTAACTGGACAAATGCACGGTCTGGAGATGAGAGAGATGAATGCCTTACCATATCTATGTAAAATTCCTTGTCATTATGTGTATTCTGTGCATTGTTAACACTCCCGTTATAATCAAATCCCTGGTCACTGTTCGATATATTATGCACAGTTTTGGATCTGCACATTTTTGCAAAATGATTAAGTTTGCCACATTGTCTGCATGTCACACCTCTAGCTGGACACTGCGAGTTGTTCAACTGGTGATTCCTGTTTCCACAATTCCCACATGGTTTGTGTGTTATGAACTGATTGGACATTGCACCATTGTGATGTTGGGTCTGATGTGTCTGCATTGACTTCAGGAATTGTTGCCAGTGATATCCCCTGGGTTTGTTTCCACCACGTGATTGCACTCTGTTTTAACTTTTATCAACAGCGTCTACATCCTTGTTTGGTAAGCCATTTGAAACAGACATCGATTTCAATTGCTGCTGACAATATTCAAAGTTTTGAACAATCTGGATAGCTTTGTCTAATGTCAACTTGTCTCCTTCATTAATCAGTTTCTCTCGGACTCTCTGACTGTTCGTCCCAAATACAATTCTATCCCTTATCATATCATCGGCATCATGAAAGTTGCAGTCTCTGGCTTTCAGTCTTAGCCGTGTGACGTAGGAATCAATTGATTCCGCTCCTTGCACTTCCATATTGAAACGATATCGCGCAAATATGGGGTTTAACTTTGGTTGTTGCACGTGTGCCTTGAAATGGTCATAGAATGTTTGAAGCTTCTTGGCGTCTTCATTTGAAATATCAGTCCACGTTTGGTAGACGTCTATCCCTTTGTCCCCAACCCACAACAAAAGGTATGACACCGTTTCAGCTTCTGTTTTTTCTTTAAGCGGTCCATTAAAAATCAAAGTGATATGTAGTTTAAACTTTTCCCACTGTTCCAGCAAGTTCGTAGCCTCCCAGTCCATGACTGGTGGCAGAATACCGCTTAAATCCATGGTTGATTTTTTCAAATCTTAACTAATGCACACACTTTTTACTCTATGCGCAGCTCCAAGTTAATGCACTAATCCAACTTAATGCACCAACCCCACATCTGACACCATGTTGTGTTTCTTGTCCTAAGCTATCTCAAGTGAGATGTATATATTGAAACAGACACAAGCATGTTGCTTTCAAGACTTTATTTCTAAGAGTAACTCATATAGGCAATCCACACAGCGGGTCCCTAACAGCACATGCGTATATACATCGGAGAAAGATGTACGCATGATGTAGATTGTATAGTCCATTTCAATAATACAACAAAAAGGTCATTGACTGTGGTGCACTATTATATGACCTGCACATAAACACAATAATGAAGCTGGGGTTGAATTATCTTGGGGTTGAATTGTCCTTGGGATCGAAATGTCCAGGCTGAAATGTCTTTGGGGTTGAAATGTCTTGGGGTCTAAATGTCTGGGAGCCATCAAGCAGTACCAATGTGACTGTTGGACATTTAAGCTAAGCTAGGGGATTAGTCACCTACAGAAGTCCCCAATACAATGATTTTTCTGCATAAGGCAACTGAAATCATTATTACATGAAATTCATTTAATTCAACAAGTAGATTGCTGCCGATTTTATTGATATGGAGAGTTTTGTATAATTGTGACCACAGGGGTCTGACATTTCATCAACAAGAAACAAGGAAAATTTGCAAAAATACAAAATAACTGTACCTGTATAATTATTTTATGTTTTGCAAACTTTGTTTATTCAACTCAAGAAAATATAAGTCAAATTCCTCTGTTGTGACACATCAACAGTACTATCACACAAAGTAATTATGTACTTGAAGCTAATGTTTTTCCTGATTGCTATTTTAAAAAATCAACACCTTTCAAACTTCATTTTTATTTTCAACACTGATCAAGAAACATGAAGATTACTGCAGTAATGAGAGCATAAAATTACAGCAAGCCCCCCCCCCCTTTTGAGATAGTAATGACATATGTACTGAACAGTCACCTGAAGGCAAACTGCCAGAAATCACAAGAGCAGATTTGCATGCCACAATTACTCAGAATTACAAGAACATGCAGAAATTGTGAAATTGTTGGAAACTGCATTGGCTTGCGAGAAATTCCTCAGTAAAATATGAACAAGGGTTCAGTGACCAACATCACAAGTATATAAGAGACCAACCATTTTGTCAAAATAATCGTAACTAATATAGCATTCTTGGGCAGGTCAATTTTAAGTCTGAGCAACTGACTTTTTTTATCCAAAAAAAAGAGATTTGAACAGAGCCTGTGCCTGAAAAATTCTCTGAGCACTGGAGCAAATGGACAGTTGTATTCATCAGGACCTGGAGGACACCTGAGCTATGTTATGTATTTGACAGGTGAGTAAACACACCAGATTATGGTTTTCTTTGATTTTTTTAAGTTACATCAATTTCAGCATTGTGTCAGAATAACAGTAAAAGTTAGGACCTTTTCGGGCACACTGAACCAGAGTCTGCGCTAGTGATTTTTAAAATAAAATTTAATCACTTGCCCTGGATCTGTCTGAAAAAACAATTTCTTATAACTTTTTGCACGAACAGGGGCAGTAATAATCTCCTGCTATATTCTCAAGAAAAAAGAAATATTGATCGAATAAGTGATGTACCTTAACTTCCTTTACATTATCCCTGTTGACAGATGATCTGTCAATAACAATGTCTACATCGTCAGTGGCATTATCAGCATGTTCTTGAGCCAACACTTTGGTAGCAAAGAATTTGGAAATTGTAATTTGCTTCTTTGATGACGATACTCCATCACTGCTGGAATTTGTCTTACTTATGTTGGACTTCAGTTTTGTAAGACTAGAAGTTTTCTTTGGAGGCATATTTAATGATAAAACGGGTAAACAGTCTTACAATTAACTCCTCTCTTACTTTCTTGCCGCCGTTTCGCCTTTTACGCGTGAGGAGTAACTTCCCTTGGTAAGAATAGTCCGAATATTATTGTAGCCTGGTTTCCGGCATTTATACAACTAGCGTCATATAACTTAGTTATTATTATTAGCTCACCAGTTATTATGTACTTTTGAGAGAGTGACGTATGTAAGGTGAAGTTGTTTGCATTTAAAAACATGCACAGTGAAGAGAATGTTGGCATACCTTTAAGCAACTTTGATGTAATGTGACTGACATTTCTTTGGATATTGTACTTTTGGAAATTTTAAATGATCTTAGCACACTGCTAACTAAAATGACTGCTCCCTTGTGCTCCAAAAATCATCCTGAATTTGTCTAAAGTACACTATCCTAAGCAGCTATTAAAATAGGCAAAATGATGCCAGACTAGACAATACCAGCTTCTGAAATTGCAATGAATGAATTACCAAATATATAAAATGTAAAAAAAAGTTATCGGCTCTTGTGTTTACAATTTACCTCTGAAGTTCAGGAAGTGAAAATGACCAAGTGGAGCTAGACTTTTTTGGAAGATGCACATCTGGAGTAAGGCAAAGCTGTAGGATAGAAAGTATATTTATTTCACAAAACATTAGCATTGAGGTCTATGGAAAAACAATTGGTACCGTGATACCTAAAGGAAAGAACAGCCTCCCAGTGTATCCATAGAAACACATACATGTGGGCAGCATTTATGAACTGTACTAGTTTGATGTAGGAAAACAAATGGATGCTGAACATTTCTAGTCAAATAGTGACAGTCTTTTAAGAATAAAATGTATGAAATCTTCCGAAAATAGCACAAGTTGACTTTGGATGGTGGCTTTTGATAACTATAGCTATGACAGACATAGACTTGTATTGCCTGAAGGCTTTATGTATGTGTAGTCAGCTCTCAGATTGGCATATATGCAACAAAATAAGTTATGTAAATATAATATAGTTGATTTTGGCCAAATATTGACTATTTTACCTGCAAAACATGATAAATCATGTATAAAAAAACAACTATCTTGGTTTTGTAAGGCATGCCATAAACCAAGATGGAGAACACTCTAGGTTCACTTGTAGATAGATCACTTGTATCATATAGGATATTCTGGTATGAGTAATTTTAGGTAATTTATTAAAGATATTGTATTCATTCCCACTTTGATTTTAATTGTCCTGCTCTAATTGTCCATTTTTGTGCACTTTTTCCTGCCTTGAAATTGTTCATGCAGTTTATTTAGATAAGTTCTCTGGCATTCCCTTTGTTGAAGTAGCAGTGAATACCAACAGACAAGAACAGTTTCTTTAAGTCAGCATTTCCTATTGACACTTGTATAAGCCCAATTATAACTTACTATTGACTTTCAATTCATTCTATTTATTTCTGTCCAGCTACTCTTTCGGAATTTCCATATTAGGTCAAACATTGAGTGATCACCATATTAGTCACATATTGCCCATTCCTTCCATTTAAGTCCACACTGTTCTTCAAACTTTGCATCCCATCGCAAGAATCCAAATTGGAATGGGATCGTATTGTCATGTTTATGGCAGGCTGCACTCCACATGCCGGCATTGTAGAGAACATGAACTATGTGATAAAAAAACAGCCTCCTCATCTCAGGAAACAAGATTACATCACTCTTGAGGTCTCCACTACATATATAAACCTGAATTTTAGGTTCTAACTTTATCAGTAATGTATTTTTATATAATTTAATTGCATTGAAGTTAATACGTGTGTTCATGAACTCATCTATATTACATGGATAATATATTGGAGGAAATAAAAATACCACACCTTATGTATATCATTCAGTTATCTCCCTTACACCAGACATAACATTTCAAAAAATAAAAACATATTTTCAGTGATTGGTTATGAAAATAAAGAGAAGATTTGTGAAGTATTATATTAGCCCTCAGTCTTGATGCAAATGTAAGTAGAAGCAATTTAATAATTTCTCACAGGAAAGTTTACAAGTTTAAAAACTGATAAAGTATGTTTTGTTTGGTTTAGGTATTTGTCTGCTTAACTGAAGCCTGCATTATTGTTCATTTCTTATGTAGAAGAAATATAAACTATATGCATCTATATTATCCAAATTATTCATCCTTTTATATTAGATGGGAATGAACACCACTTCACCTGAAATTTTGGTGCCTGAAAGGGATGTTATAGCACAGGTGCCTTCGGACTGTCCTTGGACCTATGGGGCACTGCCTCCATATATTTGTCCAAGGTAAAGTCATCAAACTTTCACTTCTCATTTTTCTCATTGCTGCTTTTGTCTACTTTAATTCCTTTATCATATGCTACATCTCCCTTTTAGATACACACCTTCCTCCTGTTTTTAACTCCATTTGATTCACTATACTTATTGTTTATCTTTGGCATTTTTCTGTATTTTATTCCCCAAATTTCACCCCCAAATTCAATATAACCACTTAGAAGCTGTGATCTACTATATTTGGTGACAGATTGGCTTATTGCATCAATTTTATTCACTACACAAAGGAGGAAAGCTTTCTATTTGTATTACAAAGAGGATGGGTAGGTTGACCTTTGTGTGAGGACTGGGGGTTAGTGACCTCATGTATCTGCAGACAGTGTAAAGTGTTGAAAGCTTGTACTTTATAACAAGATTGAGTCATGTCCACCTGTCTCTGATGTTAAGTTCTGCATCTACCAAACAAATATAAAGTCCATTGTTTTAGGTGAATTGTGCTTTTTGAAGTAGAAGAGGTACATACTATTTGGTACATTGACCTTTGACCTAGTTATTACATAATATGATATAATGTGATTTATCCCATATCACCCATGTGAAGTTCAATAAGTGCTGATGTGAATAAAACACAAGTCCTAGTTAAAACAAGTCATTTTATTCCCAAAATGTAGTTTGGTAGTAAAGCACAAATATGAAAACAGCAGCTGAAATAGTTCAAAGACCATTACATACACATTTAATATAAGACACAGCTTGGTACCTCATAAAATTGTTTTTGACAAGCGAGACTAAGTACACTTGTTACTTGTACAGTCCCAAGCTATATCACAGATTATTGAAAAAATTAAGGTTGGCTTTAGGTATAACGGTACCAATTGTACAACCCCAGGTGGGCGGAGCTTAAGGTGTAGGGAACATTGCATTCAGAAATAAACCACAAAACTAGCTGTGATTGGTGCATTATGTAAGAGTTGTACTTTCTGTTAGGCTTAATAAAAGTTGAGCCTCTTGGCAACATGTGAGATTATGTTAATTCATAACTATATCACATTTTGTATTTTTTATGATTTTTTTAAAATGTGGTACACATGACTGAAAATGTGTCTGGTGTAACTAGATAACTCTTACCCCTGTCTAGTTCCAGCAGAGTTATCTCTCTTAAATGCATGGAGTACCTGGTTCTGTCCTTGTCAAATTGACAATCTAACATTGTTCTCTGTGACAGTGGGCGACATGCATGCTGAGGTAGGATAGAAAGTATATTTATTTCACAAAACATTAGCATTGAGATCTATGGAAAAACAATTGGTACCGTGATACCCACACACACACACACCCATGACAATCAGAATATTCTTGGTTTTTCTCTAGACTGAAAATTTTTTAAAAGCTACGTTAAAAATGTGTGTGTGTTATCACAGGAGTCTGCAGTTTTATCAATAAAGCACGACGAAATTTCTGACAACATGAAATCACCTTATCGGTATTATAATTTAAATTATAATTATAATACCGATAAGGTGATTTCATGTTGTCAGAAATTTCGTCGTGCTTTATTGATAAAACTGCAGACTCCTGTGGTGTTATCGTGTCATCAAAGGCAGTTAGGTCAGCATTTTTTAAATAGAAATTACCCTATTGACATCATAAATAATGCTTTCCAAAAAGTATCTTCTTTTACAAAACTTTACAATCTTTACAATGTAAAATCAAAAATAGAAATGAAGGTATCATTCCTTTTCTTATTGAATATAATCCAAGTTTGCCTAATATAGGTAAGATTATCAATCAATATTGGCATTTATTAAAATTGTCATGTAAAGCAAGTGTTAAATCGCTACACGAAAGCAAACCCACACTTGCTTATAAAAGGGCTAAAAAATCTTACAGATTTCCTAATTAATTCTAAACAAGAAAAAAATCATATAAAAAGAGATATCAACTAAATGTAATATACCTAGATGTTCGCACCGTTCCTTTATTAATGAAAATACTTCTTTCAATGGTAATAATGTGAAAGAAACATTTAATATGAATTGTGATACTAATTGTGCAACATCAAATATTATTTTTTTGGTCACATGCCAAAAATGTGGCATCCAATATATATTGGACAAACCAGTCAACAAATATCTAAACGTATGAACCAACATAGATCAGACATAAAAAGTTATGTCGATCAATCATTTTCATCTCATGTTGCCGTACATTTTAACAACAGTTCCCATACTTTGCAAGATTTCTCCTTTCAACCTATTTGTTATAGCTGATTCTGAGATGGAAGGTCTGCTAAAGGAAACCCATTGGATTCGCCCTCTTAATACGGCATATCCAAAAGGTCTAAATTCCAAAACTCTATACGACATTCGTTAATCATTTTTTTTTTAATTATGTCCCCTGTTTACAATTGAGTTAAAAATATTTTTTATATTATTCTAATTTACAGAATAGCTTAAATAGTGAAAGTATAAACTAATATGATAAAAATAAGTTTACTAATTCTCTAAAAATGAAGGGGCATTTTAAAATTAATGTTCAATATAATATGATTATTTACTTCCAAAAATACTTATTTATTTATATAATTATAAGTATTATGCACATCATAATTTTTTATTATACAATGTGAGTTGTGATAAAATATTGAACATTCGTCAATAATATAGCAAGGTTTAATATATTATATTATAAACATGTGCATTAAGCATAATACAATATTAATAAAACTGTTTATCTCTATTTATTCATAAGTTATATATCACTGTCTTCATCGCAAAGCGGACAATTTAAAAAATATATAGTTTTGGAAATTTTGATGCCTACCACTTTATTATCAATATAGCTTGTAACATTTCAAAACAGTTCTGAAACGCATCATTGAACTTGGCACTGTGTTTTCGGCTAATCTTCTTGACTGGTTTTTTCTTTTTTATATAGAGGAGAACTAATTGCATCTGAGGCCAGAACTGTTCTTCACACATCTAGCCGGATGTTCGTCCGCCAAAATTTCACCAATCTTGGAAGTATCGCTATGATTACTCTTAGTCTCTCTGAGGGTCGAAGTTATTCGACTTGCATCAGAAGAGACTACGTTGTTCCGATTTATTCCGTTGCGAGTCGAATTACTAATACGTGATGGAAAAGGACCAGGATATTTCGATTGAGAACTTTAATTAATTATCGAACTAGGACGACCATTATTTTTCCTATAAAGGAAATCGACTCGCAACGGAATAAATCGGAACAATGTCGTCTCTTTCTGATGCGAGTCGAATAACTTCGACCGTCAGAGAGACTAAGAGTAATCATAGTTTTTTTGTTTGTAGTACTCAACTTTCTACTGTGTCCAAATCCTAATAAATCTTATGTTAAGCGAAATGATCTTCAAGGATGCACTCACTGAAAAGTTCTTGTCATTGTTATTCAACATTCTTTTCGGTTGAGGATGGACTGAAAAAAAAATAAAATCAGAATGCATTAGAGGTACGATTCGTATGACTGATCTCAAAGTTGTAAATGCTACAGTAAATATAAGGCTTTTTGCCTGTCTGGCTCCAGAAGATCATCCACTGTTAGCCAAAGGTCGGAAAGTGTCCTCATTTTTCTTTGTTGTTCGTACTAGTGAAATAACTTTATGAGCTGATGGTTGTTTTATTTTAAACAAAAATTATTGTTGAGACAGATTTTTTATCTAAACTAAATCACAGACTATCATAACAAGTTCCATTTTAAACGAAAGATTTATATTTTCTGTTTGTGTGAATACTTCACAAAATCATTGAGACAGTATGAATCGGCGTTTACTCATCAAAGAAAGAGTAAAATAAAATTGATGGACAGATAGAGGAAAGAATACAGAAGTTTATGGCACAGATTATATGAGTTAAGACGTATATCTTTTTTTTAAATTTGATAAAAGTGAACATGATTATTTATGTTAGGCCCCAGTTCATTTACAATGTGATTCAAATGTATCTCTTACAAACATTTCGCATCGTGGGATAATTTATTCAAACATCTTTGAAAATATACAATTTAATGGGTTGTTGAAGATAGTATACAGAGACATTAGCTGGTGTAGTGATGGAAAATGATAAGGGAAAAAATCAGATCCTATGGAGGTAAATAAATGCTCCTGCTTCTTCAATGACAGATCACACAGAAGACATGATCTTGGAAAGTATGGAAGGTGGCCTCAACATTTTATCTCCAGAAGATTGACGATCAGCCTATATTCTTACAAGAGATGCACATATAGGAATTGCCGACAAACCAGGATTGAGCCAACAGCTCTGGTGATATTTTCACATTCCCAAAAGAGTGAGTGACCAAGGAGAACCTATCGGTACAAAGTTTGGAAAGAGAGGCACAAGTGCTGACTAAAGAACCAAAGCAAACAGCAGTTAGGGTGAAAAAGATGAAAATAAAATCGCCAAAGATGACAGAAAGCAGTTGGCAGCAATTCGTTAACGATCTGGACCAAATTCTTGGAACATCTTTACAGGGTGGTATTAAGAGAAAACTGCTAACCCACACAACGATTGTTTATGCAGCTGGGAAAGACAGGTTTGGGCTCAAGTAACAGAGAAGTGAGTTCGCCAATACCAAACAGAAGGCAGCAAGAGATTAAGAGTATATGGAAACAGCTTAGAAGAACAAGTGAAATGGAAACTTAAGGTTTGAAGCAGCTGAGAGATGTCCTTTGATCAAGATTGAACACGTTGAAGGCAGCGGAAAGTATCGAGAGGAAGAGGAAAGAGAAGAGCAAGAAACAAGCAGCTGTTATCTCCATTCTGTATAGATTCAATTCATCCTTATTAGGGGGAGAAATGCCTGGAAAGATGGAGTGCAGTAAAGAGGAAGTAAAAGAGTTTTTGAAAGTTAATCACTTGGATATCAGAGATAAGAGCCTCTTTGTAACTCTAGTAGAATCGACCGCGCGGAGGCAACAAGCAAACTTCTAGTCATGAATGAACTGACCTGGAAAGAAGTCTAAGATGTTGTGAAGAAAGCCTGATTCTGTTCAGTTCCAGGGACCAGCGAAATACCATAAAAGGTATACATGAAATTCCCGAATCTTCTGAGACGCTTGTGGCAACTTCGCCGCACAGGAAGGTGAAAGTTATAGGTTGTTGGCAACTGGCTCAAGGTTGCTTATCACCAAAGGAGAAAGACTCCAGATGGATCGAGCATCTAAGGACAATCTGTTAAACGTCGAAAGGAAGATCTTCTCTAACCTGGCAAGGCAGATAATAGTGTCGATGACATATAACATATGAATAGACACTTCTGTCCTAAAGGGTGGAATTCCAGGATTTTCTGGTTGTGTCAAACATACCATAGCCTTGATCCAGCGGCCGCATGAAGCTAGAATAAACTGGAAAGACCTGACAGTCCTGTGGCTTGACCTAAGCAGTGCTTACAGTTCAATACCACATCAACTGATCGAAACAGATCTACATCACTACCATGTCCATAACCATGTCCTCAAGTCGATCAAGAGCTACTTCAATAATATTCACTTGAGATTCTCAACTAACAGGTTCACAAATACATGGCTAAATCTGGATAAAGGAATTGTTACTGGGTGTACTATCTCAGTAATTTTGCTTCTGATGGAAATGAACGTTCATCATCAAAGCTGCTGAAAGACAGTCCAGAGGTCCCAAAACAGAGTCAGACATTGTCTCCATTCCAACAGAGGGTTTATGGATGACATGACGATAACAACACAGACCCACATCCAAATGTGATAGATTTTCACAGCCTTGGATGAGACAGTTGGATGTGCAAGAATATAAAATTAAACCAAAGAAGTCCAGGTGTTTGGAGGTAAAGGCGGGGCGTGTCACAAACCAGTTCAGACTGACGATACAGTTCGAAGACATATCTACATTATCAAACAATCCCATCGATTGCTTTGGAAAATGGTTCAGTTCAACCCTGACAGATAGGACTAATTAAGGTAAACTCAGCCAGCAGGCGGAAGAAGGCCTTTGGAAGATAGATAAATATGGATTTCGAGAGAAGTTTAAGACCTGAATCTGCCAGAATGGCCTGCTCGTGAGGTTCATATGGCAACTGGTGGCTAATGAGATCCCTACTCATACAGTAGAGATGTTAGAACCGATGATAAATAAACATTTGCGAAGATGGCTTAGTGTTCATTCATTATTTACCTGCATCGGGTTAAATGGCAGACCAATAAACTGCAATTGCCCCTGACATACCTAGCAAAGGATAACAAAAACAAGACTTCTTATCCTTAGGGATTCAAGAGACGAGAAAATCACCAGTGCTGGCATTGGAGTACGAGCTGGAAGAAAATGGTCAGTGAGCCGAGCAATGGACCAGGCAGAGAGCAGGCTAAGGCATAGGGATATTGTAGGTTCATCAAACCTTTGGAGGGAAGGACTAGAGTTAAGAACAACGCAAACATAGAAGAATGTGAACAAAGTTGACAGGAGATATATGGTCCAAGAGGAGATCCGTAGGGTAGAGAAGGAATCAAGATCAGCAAAGACAGTCCAAATGGGGATCCAAGCAAGCTGGTCTACGTGGTCACTGCCTGAAAGGAAACTTACATGAGCAGATGTATGGCCATATAAACCACTGCATTTGCAGTTTCTGCTAGGATCGGTGTATGACCTCCTACCATCACCACCCAACCTAGTGAAGTGGAAACTCTTAGAAGACCCATCATGTCAACTGTGTCAAGGAAGAGGAACACTGGCACACATATTGTCAGGATGCCAGATTGCGATGGCCCAAGGTCGCTACAGGTGGAGACAAGACAAAGTCCTGAGAGAGATGGCTGATAACCTTGAAACAGAAAAGCGGAAAGAGAGAGTCCCAAAGAAGACAGGTCAGCAGTTTATCAACTTTGTTAAAGCGGTAGAACATCGAAAGACCAAAGCGGCAGAGAATGCAGTACTGTTACAGGAAGCATAGTCACAGGAGATGTCAGTCGACTTGGTCATGAAACTGGTATTTCTTAATGTCATTCAGACATCCCTTCACTTTGACGTTGTCATCTGGTCACCAGCTGCAATGAAAATGATCCTGGTGGAACTTACTGTGCCGTGGGAGAGAGGACGGAAGAGGTTCATCTTTGAAAAGCAGTTAAACCAACTGTATATCTACACACTAGAACAGTAACGATAAAGACTTCATTAGGATTAATATTATAGCACTGGGGAAATGGGAAATGTAACAGTGAAAACATTTATTGGCTTCACATATTCTGATTGAATGGGGATGGAAAATGTAATGTTAAAAACGTTCACAGGATTACCAGTATCTGACTGTATTGGTGCGAGAGTGCTAAATGTAATGTTCAGAGTTCACTGGATTAATATGGTGAGTCTGTTAGGGGGGACAAACATACACCTAATGACCATCACTCATGCCTACAGACCAACACCTACAGCTACTGACTAACCAGCACACTATATCCACAAACATACATATTATCATATATAGAGAAATGTTAGGTGTGATCACACACATACCTACTGTAATTCATTAATGATATTATCACATAGTCGGTACACTTTGCCTATAGTGTGTGCAGTTTCATATGTTTGATATGATAAAATGTGAACATATCACTTTATGTGATTCTGATTGGTCCAAATAAGCTCATGAAATTAGTGTGCAGTATTCTCTTCACTCATTGGCTGCAATCGTGAGAAAACTTTTTTAACCCCGCCTTCTGGAATTTGTTGTTTTCAATTAACATTTATTGGCAGCCATTTTTCTAATCGACTGGCGAAAGGGAATTGGGAAATATGGTCTCGTCTGTTTCAATATGGCTAATTTACCCCCACAGAGGTTTGTTAAGTCATGTATAACATATCATAACATGAAAAATGGCTAAAACCACACGACAAAAAGAATAACAACCACAAGTAAAACTTGTATTATTTGTGTGTGGTGGGGATTGAGGGAGGCGGTATATCTGTAGAATGGAATCCACCCTATACACAAGCGTGGTTTAAATTTTCAACTTACAGAAGTAAATAAACTCACCTCTGTTCACAGATGAATGTGGACATAAACCGGTCTTCAAACTGACAAAAGTTTATCCAACCACTGCATATTTACGCGATAAATATGTGATGCAATTCCTAGTTGAAAATGAAATTTGTTTACACATTCTGTAGTCTATTGTTCGAAAACAAGCATTGCAAATATCCTGCCACAAATACATTACAGTAAATATGAGAACTTATGTATCCAGTAAGCATTATTTCCACATGAATATCCCTACAATGTAATGTTTAGTTGTAAAAGTGACACTTGAGGTTACGTAAATATGGATCCTCAACTGCAATCTAACAGGTATTACATCAAACAATGCGACATCACGCGCATTGGACATTCTGAGTTGAAAATAATTTTGTCTGTGTAAAATGTTCTGTTTATTCGGAAGGAAGGTTGTTCTTTGATTTATAGTTTGTAAGAAAAGTATAATCTACTTTTTAAACGTCAATACTATTTCAACTTTGGTTGGGATTATTTTTACGCACAACAAATGAAAGGTGCAACGTCTGTCAGAATGAATGAAATTATCCGTTCTTTCCATCTAAATAATTTCCAATGAAATAAACACTGTGATAAAAATAATCTCAGATGGGTAATGATTTAATATTAAATTTATGAAACTCTTTGACTAATGTCTAGCCTTTTTCTCGACAAGGCTCGCAAAAGCTGGACATTATTCAACTTGTTTCATAAATTCAGTATTAAACCATTACCCATTTGAGATCCTCTATTTATAAGTGAGTTTCTCATGCACAAACAATGACCATTGAATGTGTCAGGAATATTTGATGTTAAATGTTGGGGTATGAAATGATGCTTGATCTACTAAACAGAAGTATTGAACAGCTGACTTGGCTACCGCCATGGCTCTCCCTGGAACCGACAAGCTTTGATTGGCTTGCTATAATCATGCAGTGTGAATAGAATTCTATAAATAGGAGTGCAGATGGCACAGTGGCAGATAGCTGTCAAAGTAATACAGAATTTTGGCCATTTATCCAAAATCAAATCGTACATCAGACAATATATGTCAATAACCAATATTATATTTAATACTATAAAAAGTTCAAAACTAAAATCAAATTATTTATAAATAATTTCAAGTAGATTTATTAAAGCAAAGATATTCGGTTTCCACTCCACTGATGCATCTAGGTGTGCGTGCTGAACCTCTTTTCCGTACGTCATGAGATTATATAGGTATGTTCGGTAAAGTAAGTTTCCATGCTGCTGCTGACTTATTTGTAAAGTACAAATCCACTTTACTGAATAGTGAATGCATGAAGTTGTTGACGGGAGCCACTCGGGCATCAGCGCCTGGATTGGTGTTGTCAGTTTTGAGAGCTGTTCACTTTCAGGTTCAACTAACTGTTTTTAAATATACATAGTCATTGGTTTGTCCTTTGATTTAAAACTCGATAGGAACTGAGGTGGTAAAAGACGACACTGTAAAATTCTACCCATTGGGCTTCTTGCAGAGCTATCACTGTGAGAGGTAGGGTAAAATGATCAAGTTCAGTCTTGGCACATTTGCAAGAATCTCGGTACATCATCATTCTTTTAGTAATAAAAAAGGTTCAAATCACTGACATATCTTTCTTAATTCTTTTTTCTGGTCGTTGTCAATGAGGCACTGAGAGTTTCCTTTCTGCTTTATACTTGCTGTGGCGTAGAGGATAAAACATTATCTTAGGAGTGTGAAGTGAATTTATTGGAGTGTCTCGGCGAAGTAGTTATTTCTCTGCCTGAATCTACACAATGTTTCCTGCCTTCATTAATGTTTGTTTGAGTCTTTGTAAGTCAGTGAGTACATTTAGAAATTATTTTCCTTGCACCAAAGCCGCATATTTTAAAGCAGTAACCCTCGAGTCATCTTAGGTTTTAAGAATGGTGCCATGGTACGAAAAGCTGTTTTTAATATATCCACAATCCATGTCCTAATTTTCGAGATACTCCTTGTTACACTGCATGCATGAGTTACAATTCAGTCGAGAATCGCTTTCGAAAATGTACTTTCACACTGATGTTTCCTTTAGAGAATAAAATATTTTGTCCAAGATCTTTTATACTAATATTCACATTGTCCAGATTTGAGTTACTGGCAGGAATATGATGGGGATGCACAAATTCTTGGTGAACGTGATACATGTTTCGTCATTCAAGAAGCTATGCCAGAATCTATTTTGAAAGGAATTTACTATCAGCAATGGAATGAATGTGTTTCCCACTGAGTTGTACTCAACGATATCAGAATATACAAACATCAAGTTCAGTCTTCCGTTCAATTCGAAAAACATGAGGAATCGGTTGTTGTTTTTGATGATGTATCTTGTTAAATTGAGACCTGCATCTCCACCAGGAATATAAACAAACTGGGAAAAAGAGGTAATGGACAGTGTTTTGCCATTGGAAAAAAAACAAACAATTTGAGACATGAAAAGGTGGATAGTACACGATCAGCAAACTTCAGTGAGTTTTGTCCAGTGCTTTGTCAAACTGATCCGCGAAAATTGTTGAAATAGTTTAGATGAGAAGTCGAACATTAAAATAATATCCTGCAAGAATTCTCAGTACATATATATTCAATTGAAGAATAGTTTCATCTAGTGTTTGTATTTCTGTCGTAATAGCCAGGAATGTTTCGGTCCTAATTTTCCAAAGAATTTCTACAACAAAAGTGATTTAATCTGCGGTAATATTCAAGACTTGAGTGGGATGAAAGATTTCTTCCAAAGCCACGCCTCGATAATCTTCGTGGTCTCATTGAATGGCTTGAGGTGATTTGAATGTGAACAATATAATGCGTTGCTGAAAAATATATCACAGAATTGTCACTAGGTAATATTCAATAAAACTGATTATTCATAGTTCCTTGGTTTTTGTCTCTGAGGAGTCATTCAGTGTCAAAGAAGAATGATTTTCCAAGGGTTCTAGATGATTGCTATAACTGGAAGAGTTGTTACTGACTATAGTTGTTACTATCGGTATAACGAGGCATACACGGGATTAGGATGAAGAAAGGCAAAACAACTGCTGTGTAAAATAGTCCACTGCTTGAGTTACACAATATTTGTTTTGATGTTCTTTGGGCCATGAACCTGGAGAAGAGGATGCAGTGCTCAACAGCATGTTTGTGATTTCCGGTTCTTTTTACAGTCATAACTTATGAAGCTTCAAACCAAGAATCGAAACTGGGAGGATATCCTTTCCAATGAACTTTAACTTCGTGGATATGATGTTTTCCCATTTTTTATGTTCTTTGATAGTGAGTACTTTTAATATTGTCCACGTCATCGTCTTTCTTTGTCACTTGTAATTCGGAGATATAAAAAGTTTGGTTCAACACTTGCCCATTCATATTTTCCAGTGTGAAGACAGTTAGCCTGTGCCACGAAAAAAGTACGTTTTATTTTTCAACTCTACTATACACTTCTTTCATTTTTCTCGTCTACATTCCAAGCCATCGATCGAACATGGTTCATTCGCTTTGAGGCAACTCGTCTTATGGAGTACATCCAATGCTGCGATGGTAGAACTGATTGTAAGATTTGACCAAATGTGGTAACACGTCAATGTATTGGTGAGTAAGATGATGCAAAATATTTCCGCATACAGTTTTTCAAAGGTCTTTGAAAATGTTCCACTACCATGTCTTGGGTTTCATGATTTTCAATCGTGGAAACATGACTTTGTCAGTGATTAAGAAATTCAATCCCTTTGTGCCTTTGCCTTCGAAGCTGCAGCTACAGCAGCAGAAGATTGTCGAGACGGAGATGAAACATAAATTCTTTTTGAAGATGGCTCAACATTTTCTCATCAGATGTGGAAAACTTTGTCGTAAATTAGGTTTCGCTGGCATTGTCCATAGCGGAGGATTAGGAGAAGGAGAAGATGAACGAGAGACGGCCACAGATCAATGTTTTGGGGTGGTTTTTTGGTGTGTAATTGCTCGTTCTAGCTGCAATACCACTCCTTCGTGAATGGATCTTATTTTCTTTTCTACTTGGGAAGTAACTTGGAGGAAGAATTCATTGCATCTTTCTTCATTGTTGTCTGTCTTTTGGATTTTGGTGTTTGGGTAGGTTTTGCTTTATAGATACGGTCTTAGGATCCCATTGCAGATGCGAATAAATAATCACACCTCCTAAAATTCCACTTCCATCCATTTTCAAGATAATGTGTTTCTTTAAGTATCAATTCCTGGATCAGAAAGTTGTGTCAAAGGTACTTTATGTTCTTCAAAATACGTTACGTTTGTTGAGGAATGCAACCAATTCCTTGTAGTAAATTGACATGATGCCAAAGTAAATCATCATAACACTTCGATGATATTGGCGTTTCACAAATGTGCATTTTTTAAAATTTATTTTGCGACTAATGGCTTAGAACACACAAATCAGTTTGGCAGCAGGATAAGACGAGAAGTCATCTTTAATACTGTCAGAAACGAAGGAAGTGAATTGTGTTTTTATAGCTATTTTAAGCAGACAAAAATGAGGAACGTGATATGTAAGTCATTGGACCCTCTTCTTGAAGCAAATTGTGAAACAAATTAGTACAAAATCTCAAGTAATGGAGTGGAAAGTTTTAAATAGATCAATAAATACACATGTAGCAATTGAGTGGAATCGTTATAATTCAAGCAGGGTATTCCTGATAGTTTGGCAAAGACTTGAATGTGCGATTTGTCTCTTGGACTTTTAAATATCACATAATGATCATTGAGACTGATCGTGCAATGCACTTTATTTTGTTGACAAAAAATTGGAGTAATATAAATAAAACTAGGGTTACTATGATGTCTTTTTTCGTGTAAACCAGAGTTTAATTTCTTTGTCTTCGACTATCATCTCATTGAAGTTGACGAAATGCGTTTGGCAAATGTCAGACACGATCCTAGCGTCTTCTCAAGGAATCCCTTTTACAAAATAAATGGGTTTTCCTTGACTATCTTTTAGTAACGTGTAAACATGCCACATTTTGTAACAACACACAGATACTTTGTGGAGGATGATCAAAGAAAAATGATGTGTTCGATCAAAACGTTTGACAAATTCGCTTTTGCCTGAACCACTCAGTCAACAACACGTTAAAGGGAGGGCAAAGATACACTGTTCCCAATGTCAACGATCTGACCGTTCATTGGCGACTTTGAGAAAGAACGATGCAGCCATAACTCGAGGCCGATAAATCAGCGCCTCCCCCTTGATATTTATTTTCAGTTTAGGAGATGATATCGCCTATTCATTAAAAGTTGCAAAACTGCAGAAAATCTTGGCTGCACACATCGGCGTACATTTTATAAACTAACTTTATTTCTCACGGCTCTGGAGATACCGTCAACTGAAAGGTTATTTTGGAGATTTGTACATTATCCTATGTTTGGTGAATCAGTGTGGAATAGCACCACCATCTGACCTGTGGCCATTTGGAATTTCGTGTAGATATGGCTGTTACCAATTACCGGTATGTGTCTAAAGTGTACTTTGGTTTGTTCCGGAAAGATCTACATGCAGCAAAGTTGCAAATTTTAATGAACAGGTGACATCAGATCCACATATCGTCCATCAGTATCAACACAGATTTGGAGGGGTTGATTTATCGGACTACCATAACCCTAGAGTAGCTTGGAAACTTCTGAAACAGTCATCAAGAACATAAAACATTGTATACGTGCCTAAATATTTTTGTCTTCATGGTACAAATAAAGTTAATGCTTTTTTTCTTTCTTTTGCATAGTGAGCCATTTCTTGTTTCCAAGTGTTTAATACAAGATTTTCCAGTCACATATATCCTTCCAGGTGTATATTTGTTAGTGTTTCCAACTAGCCACACACTTCTGGATAAGTAAGAAGGGTAGATAAGGAACTGCGAAGTTCCTCTTCACACACGAGTAGAGAAGTTGTGTTCATCATAAACGCAGATCTTTTAACACAATGAGTTTTTTCGTGTGCAAAGTTTTGGCTGTCGTGTGTTTGCATAAACAGTTGATAAATTTGCCAGTGTGGATCTGCCGCTAAATGAAATCAAAGTATGTCACACACTCACACGACGCACAGGGGTTCGTTACAAAGAATATTAGGAGTATCCGTCAATGAATCAAGGGATGGGGGGGGTCTAACCATTGTTACAGGTTAGACCCGCCCCCCCCATCCCTTGATTCATTGATGGATAGTCCTAATTTACTTTGTAATGAACTCCTGTGCACGACGCATCTTCCCCAGTGAAAAAAACCGTATCGTTTTTGTGTTTTGTTTTTTTTTTATATAAGCTGGTCTTGTAAAAGCACTTGGTAGTCGACTAAGTCTTGAACAGTGTCTTTGACATTCTCGCATGGAACTTGATGTAACACAGATGACACAAGCTGTGGCATGGACAGTCTTATCACGTGTTCATAGAATTCTTATCATGTGTTAGCACGAAACCTCTCTTTCGGACTATGTTTCAGCCATCTTCAATAACCATTTAAACAGCATTCAGATACCAATAGTTCGTCATTGTATGCGGTATTATATTGTCACGGAATTGTATAAATCTATTGTTCTATTAAATACATGTACTCGAGTTTCGTTTTTGTGTACAGCGTTACCTGACGGTGATTTATGTATCTCGCATATTATTTCGAAACAGTGAGTTCTGTTTATCCTATGCTGCACGGGTGAAGTGCTTGATTTGGGAAAATCGATATTCCTCAAGCGCACAGACAATGTAGGGCTACATAGTCCGTGTATAAATTACCTCACTGTAGAGCAAAATGTCGCATTACGAGAAGTCTTGTCAGCGAGCAGTCTATGTTAATGACTCGCTATCTCCAGATGTAAAGATATGTGAATTATATATTAGTTTCCTATTTGTATTATAGGATATAATTATTGTACTACCAAGGTTTTTTGCATTTTTGGTAACTCTTGACTTGTTTCGTATACTGTAATGTTATAGTCCATTTCCTAATTTACTTGTATGTGATTTAACAGAATGATTTATATTTGCGATAACGTTGCATTTATTAAGGGACATGAAGTACTATAAGATTCTCATCGGACACAGATTTACTTCTGAACCTGCTTATCGCTTTGTATAGTTGTCCGGTTCATATAATTTGTATAAAAGAAGTAATTGAAATTTACAGTATATAATGTCATTACGTGTTGTTACACATGCTCGTGTCATTTGTAGTACATGTACATGGATTTGGATATATCTTCAGATGATTGATTGATGGAGTGAGTGATTAATTGACCGGCTGTAGAGCTGATTGATTGACTGGATGATGAAGTTGGAATGTTTGACCACTGATTAACTGGTGGGTTGACTGACCAGTGATTGAATGATGGTTGACTGACTGGTAGCCAATTGTTGTGCTGGGGGAGTGACGGTGATATGCTGTATTTCCATATATACACAGGATTGTAGGTGTTGTTTAGTCGTGGGGTAATATGGGTTCTGCTATACCCAGTGAGCTGCTGTGGGGGAGGACATTGGCTGGAAGAAGACTAAGATTGTCAATTGATGAGGAACCAAGGCTTCTGGTTATTGTTAATGTACGGTTTAACGCCATTTTTCAGCACAAGATAGGCTATACATGGCGTCCAGTATTAATGGTGGAGGAAGAACCTGGGAAAACCCCGGAAAGAACCACCGACCCACGAGAAGCTACTGGCAAGCTTTATCACATACCCACATTGGCCAAATCCGAGACTCAAACCCACGCAGACAGAGGTGAGATGCCAATGATCCTTAATGGTGAGTGCTTCTGGACCAACGGGTTTGCAGAGAACAAAAGATTGTACGGATCTTTAGGCAGACTAGGAGGGAGGGGCCATTGGTGGTGGCTCCTCAACCTTTGCAGAGAACAAAAGATTGTACGGATCTTTAGGCATACTAGGATGGTGGCTACTCAACCTCGCAACATAGCGTTGGGGCTGAGTAAATATTTCGCATTTCATTATTTGAATGAAATTCATACATTTCACTATTTGAGTGAAACGCAACATTTTACTATTTGAGTAAAGCATATCATATTTCATTTAACCATATCATTTATTATTACTTGTGTGAAAATTGTCAACGTCTACGTGAATCATTTGATTTCATTGTATGGAATCACTTTGAATCATAAAGCTCTGTACTATTTAAAGTTCTGTTCTTACATTACACATTTTGCTCAAGCTAAATATTTGGGAGTAAGTTTGTCCACATATTTAGGCGATTTCATTTTGAACGTCTGAAATGGACTGGCAAAATCACAAAAACAGGCAATGCCACTGGAAATATGTACTCTTCTTTGATTCGTGATTCTTGATTAGCTTGTTGTATCGAGAGTGGTCTGTGAGTGCGTGGATGACATCCATAGATGTACACTCGGATGATATCTATTTCAGAAGTGGAATAAACCGTGCTGGGCACAGCATCACTCTGGTCGCAATGCCAAGCATTGTACAAGACTTCATTGAACTTGGAACTAGGGGGTCCATTACACTATTTATAAATACAAACCATCCACGGAATAAGATCCAATCTTCTTTTCTCCGCTATTTCTAGTATTATCAACAAGCGAACAAAACGACCATAGTAAACGAGTCCTTTAATTTTTTACAAATTTAGGCATTTTTACATTTCATTAAATCGATTAATAAGTTGAGATTTATGTCATATTTTGCCATTCCTATGGTTGATTGTGCTTCTTCATATATTAAATCAGCTTACGCTGCTTTTAATCCAACTTTAATGAAAATTTGATCTGGTTTTAATCAAAGTAGATTATCCCCGTAAACTTGACGAGATCTTCAACTTATACTGTAAATTTAGCAGAACGCAGATTTGTGTACTACATCAAATGGTTTTTCTCTAAATAGCTCTGTTTAAACATCTTTTATCAGAGTTTACTTTAGTATTGTCTTCAATGAAATAAATTCCTAAATCTGAATCTTTTTGTTCATGTTGTCATAAAGTTTTGTTTGTTTGTTACTTGCTTGCAATTTTTTGGGGGGTGTTTCGTTTTGTTTTGGTTTTTCCTTAAACTTTGGGATATATCATTTTAATATTTGAAATTGGCAAATTCATCCTGTTTATTTGATACAACTGGCCTTGACCACACGTTTATTCAGTCAAAACTTGTAAACAAATAGCCATTTTCTCTATATACCAGCCTTCTTTAACGTTAATCTAGTTCGAGTATAAAATATTGTGCTGTTGTGAACTTTATAATGTCCCAGTACCTTCAGCTTACCGAGCTAAATGTAAGCTTTGAGGCATCGAGTTTTCGTGAGGAATATTGTATAGAAAGACTACACTTAAAATATTGGTGACCGTTTTAAGGCTAAAGAAATGTGCACAGTATGGTTCTACTTTTGGATACCTCCTTAGAATTACAATATTTGAATACTGGTTGAAGAGTTTGAATGATGATTATATACCTACATTAGAATTATTTACAATTTACAAAGAAGATCATATCCCAAACAAATGTAACTGAGCTTCACTATTTAAAACTTATATTATTATCTCTTTTTCTTATGATACTTGGATGAATCAGCAAGAATTCAGAGTAATTTTCCCGTGTTTTAAAGCAAATATTTACTGATCATTGCGTACAAAATTGGTATTATATTATTTATCAATTATCTATGGATAAATTGTATATTTTACTTGCAAATCTAACAAAAACTCTCTCTCTCTCTCTCTCTCTCTCTCGTTTGTCAATATGAACTGGTAGATGGGCAAACCCTATTTAACCCAGTTTATCCTTGAGAACCTATATAATGTACACATTGCACTAGAAAAGAGCGTGAATGTCATTTTGAACTTGTATACCACCTTTATTAGCAGCAGGGGGTGCACCCCCCCCCACAAATGCACCGCCCCCCCCCTCAAGTTTTTTACCCATCAATAAAACTTCCATTGTGGAATCAGATGCTTTTATGAACAAGAGACAAAAAATTTTCTTAGGAATGACCTAAATTTATACGAGACTCACAGAGCCACCATACTGTAATCTGACCTAAAAAGAAATAGCAAAAGGAAAGGGGGTGGGTAACCAACCAAGGGGTGGCCAGACATGGGTGAAAAAAATGATGCAAAAAAAAATAAATATATGGAACCATTGGAATGACAAACGAATAGTAACATAAACTATATGTGACACATCATGATGTTTTTTATGTGCTATAAAATAATTTTATATGATTTTTTTTAGACAGAATATCAGCAAGTCATGACATAGCAAGGGGGAACTTAGGAATATGGTGGACAGACCAAGTGAAAAAAATGACGCAAAAAATACATTACTAATAGAATGACTTGTATGTGGGCCCGGTAGCAGAGATATTTATTGATATAATCAAATTTTATTTTCTGGTTAAGTCCCTTTGACATGGCTGAATATTGTATATTGTCTGCTGTAAACTGTATTGATTTTGTGACTTACATTGAAATATTTTCCAGCGGAATATAATGATGAATTGTTTCATCTCTCTTATCTCTAAATTTATTGACATAACTGGTCCTGGTGGTTTGGTTTTTTTTTTTGTTGTTGTATTTACCGGTTTTTCCTCGTTTACTATTCTCACTTTGTGTGACAGCTTGTAAGTTTTCTAACCTATGATCTTGTTTATCAGAATTAATATGATCAATAACGAGACCATCACTAATAGGACCATTGAAACACTAGTGAATAAATCTATGTGAGCGATATGTTTTTATTTTTTGTTTTCTGGAATTCCAATAACAATAGTGAGGTACCCCATTTTACTGACATTTCCAAGAAGTTTCTTGAGATGACAGTTTCTGAGTATCCCAACTCTGCTTGCTTCGTAATTGGTAAATATCGGATGACATCTAAATTCATCAAGATCAATATTTCTTCAGTTTGCTCCATTTATATAAATTTCTCTTCTTCTAATATAACATTATTTTCAGCAGAGGAATACTTCTCAAGATAATCTTTGGCGTCTTTTATTTTTATAACATCAGAAGCATTTTGTTTCTCATAATATCATTTCAGCACTCGATATTTTCGTCTGCCACGAGAAACATAATTGGGTCTTTCCCTTAACTCCCACACCACACTTCAGACATGCATGTGGTCTAGTACTGCCACGTCTAACACTGGCGATGTGATATCCACAGTACTCTCCACGACAATTTTTTTATAAAGTGTGACTGATCCGATCATGAGCCATCGACAACTATTTTTGACCTGATGCATATTATATTATTGGATAAAGTCCAATTGAAGATAATACTTTTCCTAATTATATAGATGATTAAATCTACTGTTGCAAAACAACTGCAAGAATGGTATTTTAGTTTAACCAGGATAAAACCAGCTTTTCCTAGGTCGAAAATTGCACAAGAAAAATTACGAAATGAGATAAAGTCGTTATTATTAACTGCGAGTGAAATTGAGATATTAACAAAAATAGAACCAGATAAGAGTAGAGATTAGTTTTTTGAATGAGAACGAAAAAGATTATCGGAGATTGAACCAGAACACACTACTAGATTTGATCTAGACAGATTAACCAGAGATAAGAAACAATTACCATTTGAGTTACAGTTACATAATTTTATCAAAATTGTGAAGAATGAATTTATCAACGATGGCGCTGTTCGTGTTTGGTCGATGTTTAAAATTGATGGTGATGGAACATTTATTGATTCCACAACAGATGACAGCATGTATATATTCAGAATAAAATTTATTGTCGAACATATCAGCGAAGATGGTCCGACTTGGATTATTCGTGATAAATTCAACCCTGTTAAGGAATCACAGCGACATAACAATGTTGTCATAGGAGATAAAAATTTTAAACTAGGTATTTTCACCGGAATCGACAAACCATGCTACAATAACACATATCCAGTGTCCGCTGTTGTTTACGCAGTTTATAGTTTAAATGAACCAGACATAGCTGATCTTGCTCCGATGAAAACAGGCTCGCTAAATTGCATGGCTCAACGTGTCAGAGAACATTTGTAAACTCAACGCGGAAATGGACTTTTAGAATCAAGAATTTAAAAATAGCACAATGGAAAAATTCTCTTATCAACAGAGCTAAGATAGATGACGTGGTTATTTTTAAAAAAAAACACTGGAGATTCCAATAATTGTAAAAACAATAACCAACGAGATTTTGTACAATACTGGTAAATACTGTAGTAAGGGTGCTCCGATAATTTTGTATGATCATAATTCACATGCGTGGACCGACTAAGTGACAAAATTTCCAAGGGAGAGAATAAAATAAGATTTTATGACAGCAATATTTTTGAAGAAATCTACAACATAAGTAAGTGTGACCCTGTATCGGTCTGGCTATTTGACAGAGATGACTCGGAGTCGGAAGAATCAACATTTGATCAGTTTCTTCTGTCATCTGGCATTCTTTATCGGAAGGAATCACCCCAATGTACAGTGAAACAGATTGCGGTAAAATATGACAGCAACAACTATGATTTACTCGTTAACTGTTTTACAAAGTCGTCTGCTGAGGCTCATATAACCCAACAAAAAATAAGTGGCATCAAACTCCAAAATAATTTCTCGATGATGTATCACAAACACAAATTTGTGTTTAGTTTGGTTATGGTGGTCTTTGGAACACAAAAATATAATTCCTCCGATAAGATTTCTGTTGACAATGTCGCTGCTCATCTGGCGGCTTTTCTAGGACTTTGCGAGTGTCGTCGTTATCTCAAGCGATTCAAGCATCCAACACACGAAATGACACGAGTTGCAATAAGCGGACCACTATCAAATATCGATCTTACTGGATTTGCTGAGATTGACTCATTCGAGTTTCAGCTAGCATTCATCCTGTGATACCAATTTGGTCTGGTAGACACTGTAATAAGCCGGATACCAGCGTCAATCTCGACGACTGTTACGCAAAAAATCAGCGTGGTTGGGCTCCAATAGTGTTATTACCATACATGCTTGATGACAAGATTCTCACATCGTTGACTGTAACCTAAGCGATAATTTCATACAAATCACAAAAATCTGTCTGGTTACCACAAAACGACAAAGATCTATGCAGAAAAAGTATAGGTAAGTTCACTCAGGGTTCATCATCTGATAATTTACGTCGCTGTACAAGAATAATCATGGAGTTAGATTTTGTTGTCAAGGACACAGAGGCAAAAGGTGTGTTGGTGTCACAGATAAATGCAATCATGCAAGATGGAAATAACGTAGGTACAATAGTTATCTACTACGAGGGCAATTCTCCTCAGTTTGCTCATCTTTGATCATCTATGTAGGCATGCTGGTCAATAAACCTATTATTGATGACTAACAGATTTCCTAATGACGCTGTTAGAGTCGCCACATATTCTTTTTATATTGGTCGTTGTAAAATGGGTCTTGTGAAACCATTTATCGATAATACAAGCGATGCTGGTTGGGGTTCATGGCGAATAAAACCTGAACGAATACGCAGTTATCTGGAGTCAGCTGATGTTAAAGCACTTGATGTTTATTATCGCAATGATAATTTATCAGAACCATCATCATCACCATCAGTAAACGATCCAATCACGAGACATAGCACAGTCTATCTGAATGGTCCATGTGGTTCTGGTAAAACAACACGTGCGATAGAATTATTTAAGAACACTGACAAGATTGTGTTGACGCCAACTCACCGGCTTGCCAGAGAGATGAGACAACGTGGTGTCAGCGCATGCACGTATCATAGTTTCTTTAGATGACGAGGTGATATGCATGGGCCCCCGAACAAATGGGTGAGATATATATCCCGAGAATAATTATCTGGGATGAGATTTATACAGTATCCAAAGAAACATCACAGACATTTCTTGACTGGTTATCAACAAAATCTGCTGCAGTTATCATGTGTGGCGATCATGAACAGCCTCCGCCGTTTACAGGTGAATCACCACACGAAAGGTTGATCAACTAAGCCACTATGAAGAAGTTTTGTACGACCATCAATCACAGGATGAACAAGTATGACAACTAAAATCGTTAATCAGATTACAACCCGACAAAATTAAGTGTGAGATACTGCATACCATAATTTCAGAGACTCCAATATCAGATTTCTGGAACTTATTGCGCCCTAATGATCTAATAGTTATATCCAGGAAAAACGTCTGTGATTCACTTCAGAGTAAATTATTTCAGCTTCACAAGGAAATATTTCCTGATCAGCTAGTTCCATTATGTTATCGACCAACAGATACACGCCAATAAAATATATTTGTTGATATTCCAGGAACGGAGACAAAACAAAAACTCATTCTTAATGATATCGTCGAGGTTCCAGTAGAGGCTGTACAACAGGCGTTGTCGTTAAACCCATCGTGCTGGACTCTAGCATATGCAATAACAATTCATTCGTCTCAGGGATTAACAATATCAGGTACCAATATCTGGATTGTCGCTGATAGCATAGAATGGTCAAATTTAGTTTTTCTGGCTGTGTCCAGAGTAACACAAATATCTCAGTTACGCAGGGTTGTCTACATGCTTGAGTTGCCAACAAACAACAACAGCGTCACCATGAATTGTCAACGTATTGAAGAAAAAAATTACAAATTATGCGAGAGTTGACAAAAAAGTTACATCAGTTTGATCTGGATGTGGAATTTGTCATGATGCTGAAACAACGACAAAATAATCACTGCGCCTGATGTAACACAATAATGTTGTGGCAATATTTTCCTAATGATGTGCCACAATTTACCATGGACAGATTCGATAGTAGTCTCGGTCACACACGCGAAAATGTTTCTCTGACATGTCTTGAATGTAACAGATGCAGAGGAGCTTCATTCCTCAGAGTGAATGAGTCTTGTTAGCGTTTTTTGCTGGGGCATATCCAGTCTGGTGGTAACTGGGAGTTTTCAGGAATTACCTGTAATTTCGTTCACGTACAAATCCACGTTGAGAAGTTGTTGAATCTAATCCATAGATTGGTGGCTGCGTAGTAGATCTTACCATGCTGGAAATTGTATATGTTGTTACACTCCACACCGGATCGGTTGCTCTTGCTGCACCACCCTCAAGTTCACCAGGTTCATATAAATACCTCACTATTACTTTACTACCCAACACTGGTTGTTGTAGCTGATCTGGTGAATTTCGTCGTGGTATGTTTTTTTTCGCAATTGCATCGATAGGTTTCATGTTAATCCCACTCGTGACCTCGTTATTTAACGGGGCCACCACATGAGGTAGTCTAGCAACTCGTTCACGAGATCTGTCCTATACGCTCAGAGTTCCGCTCTGTAATTCTTGGGCATACTGATGTCCAAAGAGTCGCTGTGCAAGTGTTTTATTAAATCGTTCAACGATTGCCTGATCGCGATGTATCACTGTGTGTTCACGTCTGATGTTAACATGCTGTTGTTGTATCAGCGTCGTTACTGCACCGAGAAATTCTTTGCCAGGATCAACCTGTAGTAATTGTGGCCATCGCAGGCCACCATGTGGCCTGGGTCCTCGCGAATAAATTCGTTCAAACGCTACTGCAACCTCAGTTGCTGTTTTAGACGATAATGGTTCAGCATCTTGGTAACCACTTGCAACATCTACGACAGTCAACGCGTATTTGTATGTGCGCCGTTTGTGTACGTCATGTGATAAAAACAAGATATCTGCCTGATGAACTTCGTTGGATGTGCTGATATCAAACCGTACATGTTGAATCGTTTTGGGACGTGGAAGATAAATTTGTCATATGGCCTGTCGTGACAACTAATCTGCGGCTACAGCTTGTGTGACATCTGCTGCATCGGCGAGATTTTTAATTGCTGCTGTAGCTCTCTAATATCCTCTTGGACTATAATAAATCGACTCCATTAGGTAATTGTTGGTGTTTAATTGCCAGCTTGGGGAGCTACGCCCCTAACACTATTTTACCTTTCATCGCCAATCTTATCAACCAATTTGCGAGTGATCCTCATATGTTTTTATTCTTTATCGAATTCAGCACGTGAATTAACTTGACATCCGCGATATGTCGTTGTTGTAGATCTGGATTTTATATGCGACATCATGAACATGGCACGCCTGATTAATCACATTTACCGGGAATTCGCCCGGTTTTGGTTGATTTTTTTTTTCTTCAAATCTAATATCAAGGCGAGTTCCAGGACCACAATAATTATATCTTGGAAGATGTTTTTCCCAAGGACACTTAGCCCATGGTGTTCCAGGTTTTTCCCGAGTGCCTTAGCAATATCGCCGCCCGCTGTTGCAACAGGAATACTCACAAACTTATATTTTTGTGTGCCGTATTTTACACATTTATCTGTAAGTGCCGGCGTGTTACTTTTCAACGTGGTTGCTCTCAGAAATTTTGTACCAGTGATTGTCTTGCATTGAACACAATATATTATATTTGTACAATATGAACGTGATTGACTTTTCAGTGACTCGTGCGCAAGCACCGGTCACATATCATCCAGTGTTACCAAATTCCATTGCAACTATTATATTTGGTCCATCTCGGTCGGGTAAAACACAATTGCTGTTCAACCTGATAATGAGGTGGCTCAAATGGGACAAACTTAATTTAGTAGCACCATCCGTGGATGACCAACGATGCTATAATGTTCTTAAGAAATTTAATGAAGCTGAAGATTGTTTTTGAATTTATCGCAGACATCAATGAAGCGCCATCCGTCGATGATCTTAACGGGGATATCAACAATCTAGTGGTTTACAATGATGTCATGCTTGACAAACAAGCAAATCCAGCCAGAATATTTTCACGGGGCAGACACAGAAACACAGATGTCATTTACGGTACTCAGCGGTACACTTCAGATTCCCAAGGTAATTAGAGATAACTGAAATTTTTTGGATTATTTTTAACAAGGTTGATACACATATGCTTCGAAATATTCATCAGACATGGTGTCCCAGCGAAATGGATACAGGTAAGTTTAAAAACTTATTTACATATGCTCAGAAAAACCAGCAACAAGTTATCGAATTGGTCTCGATAAAATCTTTTATTAAAGAGTTATTGAATTGGTCTCGATAAAATCTTTTATTAAAGAAATGCATTTGCTTATAATGAACCAGGAAAACATTAACAAGATTATGTCTACGATCAAACAATTGCAGCAAGATGGTCTCGCGGTTCAACTCAATGTTGAAAAAAATCGATGAAGATTTTTAAATGATACAGCTACGACGTGAAGAGGGCAGATATACACTCGCGGTTGAGTACAGATTTATCAAATCACTCCAGCACGAAATGGAATTGTCATTGGCGGATTTACACGAACAACATGATATAGTTAAATATGTTCCATTGGCAAGCGCCATTGAGAAAATACGATCAGATTTGTCTCGACAATATGAAACTAGAGCGGCTGTAAGCGCACGTGCGAGACAGCTAAAATACTTGTGTTGGAATATTTTAAGACTCCGGCAGAATGAGAAGTATTTCACAACGAGGAATAGCCAAAACAACAACAAGAAAATTTAAAGACAAAAAAATAACCCCAAACGTTAACGACAAAAAATATGGTTTTCTGGATTTTTGTTTTGTTGTTTTTTGTGTTAATTTTTTGTCATCATTATAGGGTCTTTTCACTGCCAGTCACGCACATACAAACTAACAGTCAATTCTTTACAAGGTGTGTCCAATAAATTACCGTCTTGGTCGGTTAGACTTAAAACATATCGCTATGGCGATGGATTATGACATCGTAAATAAACAGGATTAATGGGCACCAACACAATCAAATGACCCGGCGGGACATCTGGAGAAAAGCTGTAAAGAACATATCCCTGCTGGGTCTGCCCTTGTAATGTTTGCCCATACGAGGTATAGCTACCGTCGACAGCGTCACAGACTTAGATTTACAGAAATCATCGATGTGATATTGACAATACCTGGTGATACGTGACAACCACCACCATCCGGATCGTTATTATGTCGGAGAATTACCGACAAGGCCCCAGTTTTTTCCACCCGTTGTAAATCCTTGGAAAATATTCGTCAGTTATGTCATTGATTTCCTGTTGTAATTTATCGATGTCAACCCATAGTACTTTGAACGTCGGCAGCTGGTTTTCGATGATCTCAAAATAATCAAGAAAATTAGTTTTGTATGGTACTCCTTTTATTTTCTCATTTCCACACTTGTTAATCACTGATTCTGCTAGAGATTTTTTGTAATGTTTCTAATTCATATTTAGTTCATATAATCCATAGATATATCTAACAATTCCTTTTATTCTTCCATCAAAAGATTGAATATCAATTCTTCTAAGGAAATAACTGATATATTCATTAATATGATGTATTAGGTCATGTTTTAATCTTTGAAATGAAACCTCTGCATCATACATGTGATCTCTAAGATATTTCAGTTCAGTCATGTTACATGTAGGCTCATACAATAATAACGAGAAAAGAGTGAAGTCAACAAGCTTTGTAAATTTTAACAAAATAATTTATTTCCCTAGAAAACAATGTAAAAATTGGAAATAGGACTTACGGTTTGTGAATATAATCCAAAATTTAATCCTAAGATTGAAAAATACAAGTCCTATTACTAAATCGTTCTAATAGAATCCAGGTTCGAATCTCGATGACGTTCCAATATGGAGGCGATGACGTCAGATGTGGTCGTTGTACAAATGGCAAGAATTCTTCAACTGAATCACAGTTTATGTTTCCGTATAACTCCAGAATAAATTCCACTTAATTTTTTTGTCCCAGAATTTTATAAAAATGTACACTCGTTTGGTTTTCTAGAGAATAAATTATTAAATTCCAAAAACAAATGAACTTCAAAAACAATCTGGCTTCAACAATTGAAACCTCTCGAGCGCTCAAGGTTTTAAAATACAACTGAGTGAAAAGCTCTCAGAAAGGGTATTAAACCCAACTAAAATATCATCCCATTCTCGCGTGATAGGTCACGTGGTCTCTTAACACTTGAACAACGCAGTAGAAAATATGAAATTTGTCACGTAGCAAGAACAGCCCTATCTAAGAACCATATTCTCACTCTGAAATAGATTTAAAAATAAAACATTGTTTATTCAGACTACACATAGACCGAAATGACCTTGGCAATAGCCAATCGTTTTCGCGTAGTGTTTACAAATTCTATGTACCATTGTGAGTTAAAAATAGTGCCAATGCAATATCTTTTACGTTATAGATAAACAGAATTATTGAAAGAAAATATCGAATCCCGTGAAATAATCATTACAATAAAATGTAATGAAACAAAAATAAAATAAAAAAGAATTTTAAAACTAACACACAAGCAATTAAATTACATATTCGTAACAATCGCAGGTAATTCCTCCATTCTTCTAAAATCTTCAAGTCTGGGATCTGGTAGATCAGCCAGGGTACGACCATCGCGCAGGATAAATACTTGATTTAAACATTTATACTAGAAATAATATCCATCTGGATCAATTTTATATAAATAATGGTTAAAATAATCTCCGATGTCCTTTATTATTATATTCTTTGGACTAAAATCAGATTTTTGTGATTCTGGTTTTTGTTCATCAACAACTGGTGCCACCAACAGCCATCCCAGCACTGTTCTGATCGATGACTTATATATGTCAACGGCGTAATTTTATTCCGCAGAATCACCCGCTGATATTTCAATGGTGTCACTCAACGTTGGCACGTGCACTTTGATAGTGATTTTTTCAATTCTCTTCCTGTTATTGATTTAATTCTACGATGAAGTTCATCATTGATTTGTTCGATTTGATATAATCTGACGACTTTCCAATCTGAGATTGGCTGCCTATTCTCATCAGGCTTGGTTTTATGCGAGAATACCAGTGTATTGCTGGCGTCTAATCTACCAAATGATGATTCTCTGATACATGGCTAACTATAATAAAGTCGTAATTGTGCCAATGCGATCTCAAGTGACCGACTATTAGGGGCTTTTATCGGAGTTAGAAAACCATTATCGAATTGCGGCCTTGTTGACATCGCTGATATCATTGTGGTCGTCGCCGGTGTTGTGTTAACGATGATCAGCTTCGTGGTCATTATTATCTATACGAGGATTCTAAATGTGGCGTTGGCAACGTCGGCAATGTTTTGTTGGTGTTTTTGTGATATAGATAATAAATATCCCTAACTGCATCAAATTCATTGATATTGTACTGTCATTTAACCCCGCCGAAAGTATCGATGATATATTTATGCACGCATATGTCGCAGCATAAGTCATTTCTGTGTGCTCGTGCAATTTTTTATTGGTACATGTAGATATAGCAGATACACTGATTCCAACCACAAGTAGTATCACGTGCGTTGCTGACAACGTACCGATTTAATGTTGTTGTTACAGCGACCAGCGAGGAAACCGCGTATACAACATTGTCGATGACGATGATTTGTTATGATATTTTTTTGTTTTGTCATGTGCTCGTCATTGATTTCTTCTAGCGATGCCTTCCACGCACATGTTTGATTATACCAAAAGGATTGTGTGGGATTCGTTATGTGTTATACTAAATTACCAATTGAGGTATTTTCGCGACGAATTTCAGACACCAGTAGTACGTCGTTGCGGTTATGATCTTGTCTTCTGGATCCAGTATGAATGTTTCCTCGGTATTTGATTTAACACGACCGACACAGTTCCGAAAAATCTGTCGGTGGAATGATGCCATAGATATGACGTAAATATCCTAAATTTCGCAGCGTTAAACACGGAGAGGCTGTACACCCCCTTAATCTAATCGGTATGTTTGATGTAGTTGTTTTGTTGTAACCATGTTGCTGATCCAGCCGCCACTGTGTATACCATGTTGATGAGCAGAGTCATATGAACAACATTATCTTGAATCTTTTTTATTTTTCAGTGTTTCGTGTGCAAATTTCAGCGAGCTTAATGTCAACGACCGCTGGATTTCCCAAAAAATTATTAATGGCTCTATTTATAGGTCTACTCTAATTTATAAACGCGTTTACATGATTATTATATTCAGATCTGAATGTGGTCAATCCTTCAATGATTATTAACAAGGTCATCATCGGGATGTTGCTGTTGTCCACGTATTTCTTCGTTGCAGCGTCATAGTTTGATGTTGGTTCTCTCAAATTAGCAATGCTATTTCCGCTCATTTTGAGATCGCCAGTCATTGGCATCACCGGCTTTAGCAACACATTTATTGCTCTCAGTTTCGATCGTGGCGTTGTTGTTGTCCACGTATTTTTTTGTTGCCACGTCATCGTCTGATTTTTGTTCTCTCACATTGATAATTGTATTTCTGCTCATGTTGAGATCGCCATACATTATATCTCCAATTCTTCTAACACGTCCAGCAATCTCTCCCATGAATGTTAACTATTTAATTTTACCGGTTTTAGTAAACACCAGTTATCTTGGGTCGCGCATGGAACTCGCAGAATAATATCTGTTAACGGGATATTGCTTGTCTTTAACCGTCCTTGCTGATCCGGAAAACCAACAACCTCATTTGTGTCAACATCGGCGAGACGAAAATGATCAGCAAATTCATCTCGTGTTGCATATTTGGATAAATCAATATCACTCTGGGGCTTGCCTTTAGCAGATCCTCCGTAAATATCTACCATTATAAACTATTAACCTGTTTAATACGACGTTGGACGGCTCTGCCGTCTGGTGGTATACTCATGCACGACTTTATGAGGCGACGCTGATGACCTTGACACGGCATTAAGTACAGCAAGTACTTTTGGACCGCATATTGGTGGATCCGTGATTGTCTGTGTTGGTAATGTTGAATACCAGATTGGTATGTCACCGGCTAAGCCACTATACCGTAAAAATTCTTTTGGTGGCGCCAATCCATACGAATCGAAATAAAGAACTCCACGTGAATCAACCGCGTATGCAACCCAATGAGTACCTGGACCAGAACGTCCATCAAGATTAATAATACCGGTTTCAACAAGGTTTGGTTTTTCTGGTAATTGATCACGCATGAAAACACCTCTTAAATATTTTTTGTTTAATCGCCGAGAAGCATCAAGTAAATCAAAATTGTCCTGCTGCTTTTTTCAGTGCCATACCAACAGCTGTTCCAACAGCACCAAGTTCAGCTGCTTTTTCAATAGCTGGAACCGCTGCTGAAATTAGCGCTGATAACGCCGCTGGAAACGAAAATATACCGCCAGCCTTTGCTGTATCGCTGATCGCATTCGCAGAAAGATCAAATCTCACACCAGTTTTTTATTTGTTGGCGTCATTGTAGTGTTTGAGCTGACATTCAGTCTATTATAACTTGTTTGGGCCCTGCAACGCCGCTAATTTCAGAGTTATTTTTGCCCCAGAATTCTTCTTTGATGCGGATTGTAGTTTTTTAATCTGACCAGATGTCAGAGTAACATTGACGTGATGATATGACATTATAGCATCAGGAATGATCTAATTACACTTACATATTTCTACGGACGCATCAACGACCCTCATTCGTTCATTAACACCTTCAAGAAACATTGTTTTGTCTGACAGAATAATAGCGATTGCTCTGTAACCACCAGCTGGTAATATACCTATTGGAGCTCGAAAGCGTATGTCGACGACTAATTGCCTAAACAAATATAGGTGTTCCAGCAAGAAATAATAGATCGGATATAGCGTGAAGTCCCGTTGAGATATCTGCAAACCAGAATCAACATTCTGATCACGCCCCATGAATGTTATCAACCGATGATGAGCACGTGCAACATGATTATAGTTGAAATTTACCAGCACTTCTTCGGATGGTTCTTGCTGTCCGCTTATTCTCAGAGAGACTTCACTAACCCCGATCGTGTCAAACACCATCGGGTTTCGCTCTTGTGAATCTGCTCTGGCGACATCCTGAAGATCTATAAATACATGTCGTGGTGCTGAAACTCCCAGCTGTTATGCGATTTGCCATGTGAATAACCCAGCAACGTTACTCTGGACGCTGTCTGTGGTCATCGTCAACCACGACAGCGTTGACTTATCGCCACTATCAATTAGAGAGAGCAGCCGTAGTTCTGCAACGAGTGATGGTGTCATTGTTGGCATCCACAACGAAAGTTTTGTCAGTTTCACTTTACCATCGTTAACACCATTAGGATGCCAGATTGCATCGTTGTCCGTGGCTTTTCGAACTAATACTATTGTGTGTTTAGCACCGAAAATCGCTTTTCTGACATGTCTGCACAATCCAAAGATATGTGACAGCGGACTCACACATGAAAATTTCTCATTCTCATTTAAAATCGATCGACGTGCCGCAAATCCTAAGTTGAAATTTTCATTCATCGATGCGATTGCATCTCTAGCTCCGTTCATTGTTGCGTTACGGTTCTCGGGGTAACCACTGGTATCTTTGGCAAACATCACTGACGGAACGGCGGACCGTGAATAATCATCGGAATATCTCGCTAGACCGAGTATCGTCGTGGCAAAGTCAACATTTTCGAGACATGGTTCAATATTCTTTCCGTCAGTGCTGTACGTGGCACTGTTAAACAACGCCATAACACCATTGTTAACAAAACCAACTCGATCACCAATTCCATATTTTGTATTATCTGCTTTTAAAAGTTGACCTTCGATCTCAATGCATGCCTCGGCGGGTAGAAAATATATGCTTGTACCCTGCACTTGTAGCTCGATTCGTCCACGTGCGCCAGGTACACGTGCATCATAAGAATAATACTGACAATCACGGACTGATTCATCTTTGAGGATCAGTGCGTCCATGTCAAAAGCTGGATCACACACGCTTGAACATTTTTATTTATATTCGTTGTTGTCTAAAACGACCGTACAGCCAGACCACTTCCCGCCATTAGACTTGCTGCTATAGTTTTTTTCTCTTGTTGTTTTGTCGGTGATGGTACTCCAGCTAATTCTTTCAACCGCTCATTTGCGGCTTGATTTATTATTTTGCTGACACTTGGTGGCATCACTTCGGTGCTACGCAGTTTTAATGGCTGTGGTTTTCGTCGTACTAATCTTGCGAGTCTGTCTTCGATCGCCGAGAATGCTTTACCAGCAACATCACCAATAGCGCCATACCCTTATCACGAACAATTTCGATGGCTTTCATACCTAATTGTTTTGCAGTCGGGATAGCTTTTGGGGCTATCCTTCTGAATAAACCTTGAATAACATCGCCGAGTCCATCTCCGTAGATCATTTTATAAACTGGTGATCGTGAATTTATCACCGTGACGCTTTCAGGTCCACGTTGGGCAATATGTATAATCATGTTATTTTGTTATCGCCGATCTAATAGATCACGCACTGTAGTAATCGTCAGTAATTTCATCAATCAGCGCCCGATAGACGGCACTGTCCATGACGCCACCGGTAAGTATCAGCTGCTTCATTAATTATTTCGTGGGAATTGTTGCCGGCTTGTCCTCCACCAGTCAGAATTTCTAGTCGATCAACATCTACGATAATGTTATTTCGACAAAGTTTATCTTGAATCACCGGCGATTCAGCTATCATATTACCACCTTGTTTCTTACGACGTCGATCGCGAGTGGCAAGGCCACTTCCGGTTGCTCCTTCAGGTGGTTCTGGTTCAGGAGAGCGCAGCTCGAGTGCCTCTGATGCAGCTTTTCTCTTTCCTTTGTTGTTTTAGGCCTGGTTTTTACATTTGATTTTATTCTTTCTTCTTTCGTTTTTTCAAGTTTACTCATCAATTCGTTTTCCTTTCTTTCCCTTTCCAATTCTGCTTTTGCAGCATATTCATCTACTGCTTTTTTAAAGATTTCAAAATTATTGTCCTCCCTTTTGACATTCTCTCGTTTGGTGATATTTATAGCGAGCCAGACCTGTTCCACTTGACTAACTCTACCTGTGGACTACATATTCTCCCACTCGGCAATATACGAAGTACAAATTTAGATATATTATTTATTTTTTGTAAATAACACTATTTATATATTTCATTTCAGCTGAACATTCTAGAGCACGGGATAGTTATAAATTATCTCAAACATTATTGATTTTTCTTCAGTAGGTATTTACATTAGGTTTTATCAAATATCTGTCGAAGCTGCGTAGTCTAGTGGTAACATCGTTGGATTCCCAAACCATTACTGGTATACTTCGTGGGTTCGAACCCTGGAATCGGCATATTGCTGGCTGGTTAAACCTGAAGTTATTTAGTTGGGTGCCGCAGCCCAAGTGTTCGAAAGTCAACCGGAAAATGTACTGATTGCTGATAATTTGTGTATATCCACCTTTAGTCGAAGCTGGTGGTGGTACGGTTTTGCACCACCTCGGGTTCGCCTGGGGGAGGGTATGCAAAAATTTGTCAGAAATCAGTGCATATCCTATTGACTGTAGAACCATGGGGTGCGCGAAATGTATGGACAACCTTCTGAGTTTCTAGTATTTCGTTTCGTATCTGGGAATTCACCGGGGGTATGTTCATGTGACCATAAAGGGGAAACATCTTCTCCCCACCGTTTTATGGTAAAAGTAGACAGTAGAGGTAAAGAGCGCAAAAAAAATAGCCAGAAATAAATATAGCCAGAAATACATGAAAGATATAGCCAGAAATACATGGAAAATCCAAAAGTAAAAATAGACCTCATTGAAGGGTACCCCATGAAGGGACCTCATTAAGGCAGTAATTGGAAAAATGAGAAAACCTCATTGAATGATACCACATGAAGGGAACCCATGAATCGATATAAACTGGCACGAACAAAAATAACTGGCAATAAATTGGCAGCTAAACTGACAGACAATAAGCTCAGCCTCTACAGTCTGTTTATGCTGCTTAAAACGATATAATAATTATTAAAAATATGTTTTCTGGTTACTGAAACGGAGCCTTGTATATTTTCTTTGCGTCATTTTCACTTGGTCGATTAACCCCGCTATGTTGTTCATATTCTGACTAAAAAATCAAAATATTCACCTTTGATACCACATTAAAAAAACCCCAAAAAACATCATGATGTGTCACATATAGTTTATGTTACTATTTGTTTGTCATTCCAATGGTTCCATTTATTTGTTTTAGCTTTTTTTTTTCATCCATGTCTAGCCGCCCCTTGGTCGGTTCCCCCCCCCCCCTTCCTTTTGCTATTTTTTTTAGGTCAGATTACATTATGGTGGCTCTGTGAGTCTCGAATAAATTTAGGTCATTCATGAGAATTTTTTTTTTTTTTTTTTTTTTTTTTTTGTCTCTTGTTCCTAAAAACATCTGATTTCACAATGGAGGTTTTATTAATGGGTAACAAAAATTTGTCGGCCGCCATTTTTTGGGGTCGGTCCACCCCCTCCTGCTATTTGAATTTAAGAAGTCATAAACCATACAGATACTACTAAAGACTATGGTATACGTTCATTCATTAAACTCTGGATTCTTTAAATACGGATATAAATCGGGAATTGTGTATCTTTACTTACAAAGCTTTCATAGCAAAAGCAAAACTGTATTTAACTAAAAGTAAATAAGTAAATGTTACATGTAGTGTTTCCTCCAAGAAAACGAGACACGAACTCCTCAATACTATCTCAAATTTGTTTTGTATAAGCTTTAGTGTCGACCTGAACTTGCTGTTGAATTCTTTTCAATTTCTTATTTCCCAACGTGTGCTTCCATATTTCCTATCCAAGGATGTTACGAATACATGGATCACCGACTACCCAAATTGTCTAACCACTGCCTTTCTGTTTCCTGAGTTCGAGACTTGGCTCGACCAACGTGGATGTGTGACAAAGCTTGCCAGTAGCTTCCCGTGTGTTTGTGTAGTTCTACCCGTTCTCTTCCTCTACCAAATATACTGCAGCCATGTAATGTCTTTGATGTGATGAAATATAGCAATGACCCCACCCCCCCACAAAATGGACTGTGCATTTCTTCTTATTGAACAACAATAGGTTTTGATACCATCCTATACGGAAACGGTGTAGACTTTCATAATTACTTACCTTGAAATCTACGTACACTACCCTTTCGAGCATATATTAGCTTGACATTTTACATTACCCGCTGTCGTGCCTTTACAATTTTCTTAGTTCGGTTTCGCACCAGTGGCGAAAAGCTAATGGAAAACACATTGAGCCAACTAGATGAGTTTTGAATGGGCTACTTGTGAATCAAAACACACATTAAGATCTACCTTGATTAGGAAATAAATAAAACCGTGTTAACGTAAAATATGTATCCGTGATGACCGAATAATACCAACCCTTATCAGTTTTATATTTATTTCTTTCTAGCTCTACTCGCACCTTATCATTATTGTTCATACCATCGAAATACTTGATACTTCTTGTCTTATAGTATTTGCAAGATTTGCGGCAGTGAATTATGATGATATATTGCTACTCACAATTTGTACAGTCAGGGACCAGGCCCCGGTTTCCACAAAACATCTCTAATTGTCTTCCTCAAGTTGACGTTTTGAAATATCACTTCCTATTTGGTTGTCAGCAATTGTATCTTCACTGGATATTTCGCAGGCATTAAAGACTGAAACTTTAGAAAAGTGAAGAACATAAATTTAATTGCAGGATCGTAGAAAATGAATTTCACTTTTCTGTTGGTGCACTGCTTTGAAACAAGATTGAAATGTCCTATACAAAAAACAAATCATTAATATTTTCCCTGATTTTGAATTATTTCAGCTCTCATAACGATTTCTTCATATTAATGAACTGTTCAGTTTTTATGACTGCACTCATTGCATTGGCAGATGTATCATACGCAAAATAATATAAAATTTCAATTTAAGGAGATATGTTGAGATTTTGTTTACTTACTACCGGAGCCAGAGACTCAGGATGTTACATTTTATTTGATTCCAACTTCCAGTCACGAACAACTGTAATTCATAATCTTTATCAAATATATAATATTAGCAAATTCATCGAGGGATACTTGCGAGATCCAAACTTAAAATGTTCAGATTTGGTAAGCGATGGGTTTAAGGAATGAAGAAAAGAGAAATTTCACAAAAGTGATTTCAGGTATATCTAAATAAAAATATAGTTCACATTGTTTTATCCGCCATTTTTGGGGGGTCATCAAATTTAGCAGAGAAATCAGTCCCACAAATCATTAAACGATTTCAAGAACGCTATGTACCTTGATAAAAGAAAAGATACAGCACTTCTTCGTAAGGCTCATCATTATAACATGGTTCCTGTTATAAGGCGAGTGTGGTCATGGATCTCACGTTATTAAGAAGTAGTGAATTATATGTAGCGTGTACTTTGTTATAAGGCAGTCTCATTATAAGACAGTATACCGTATGGCTATCAAGACAGCGTTATAATGAGGGAGTACAATAGCATAATTAGTACAAATGTTTAACCAATTATACTAGAGATAAACAATAATAAAAAGATATATCTGCATACATACATACATACATACATACATACATACATACATACATAGTTAGGTCACATAACCTAGACGTCCTTTGCAAACGAGGTAAACTCGTTGTCAGATTGTTTTCAGTATGATTTCACTCTCAGTGCCTCTATCAAATTCTAGCTGTTAGTAGTGACAGTTGGCCAGAACATTAATTCCAACATTCTGGATATTTTATACCAGAGACTGTCAACAGGTTCGGTCTTGTTGTTTATCTTCCCATGGCTAACTGAGCCTAGACCAGTTTGTGCCCTGGAATAACGCACAAATGTTAAATTAATTAAAATCTCTTATCTCTAACCCTTATTAAAACAAGAACAGAGTGGGAGAGCAGGCAGTTATATAGCTGGGCTTGGTACTGTAAGCAACGCTGGTTTTGGTTTTAGCTTTATTTTACATAAAAGTTGTAGGACCCTTACTTGGTGTTTGTGTGTCCTTTGAACCCGAATGTAATATTTTGGTGGCAGCGGTGCTGATTCCAGTATTTCTGTGTGAATTATTTGGAATTGTTCAATACGTTGGAATTGTGTTTGACAATTCTGAAAGCTGTGAATTCAGCGAATCTGTGTGTGATATTAGCAGTGACTGGTTGTACTGTGTGTATAACGTACAGTTGTTGATTGCTAAGTGCAAAGTGTGTATCACTGTAACGAGTGTACACGTATAAGCCTAGAAACTCGTAGATAAGAAAAGCTAGTCCAGTGGCTGTGAATACAGTGATAGAACTTACAGTACGTACATATTGTTTTCGTTATGTCGGTTGCTGGTGACGTCGAAGCTGAGGGAGCAACGGTTGCTTCAGGACGACCACGAAGAAAAGTGGCAGCACAGAATTTGATGGAATTTACAGATACGGAAATTCTGGAGTATGAAGAGGAACTTAACCTTGAGCACAAGCAACCACCCAAGGAAACAAAGCGAAAACCTAACGCAAAGAAGAATGAAAGAGAATTGGAGTTAAGACAGAAGGAGTTTGAATGGGAAATGGAAAGAGAGAAATTACGATTAGAAATGAAGCGTTTGGGAATTGAGTTAGAAAGAGTAAAACATCAAGAGAACGCGACGGAAAAAAACAACTTCAATGCTATTTAAGGTGAAGCTTCAGGCATATGACCATGAACGAGGAGAAGATATTGTGACTTTCCTAGCAGAGTTTGAATCAATTGCAAAGCATGCTAAGTGGTCTGACGAGTTGAAAGTATTACAGCTAAGAACTCAAGCTTGTGGCGATTACCTGGAACTCAGGAAAGGACTCGTTGATCGCTTTGGAAAGCGACCGCATGAACATTTCACTGCGTTGGTGAGCATGAAGAAAGAAAGCACCGAGACGTATCGTGGTCTGATGTCCAGGATTGATCAGCACATAAAGCGTTTCTTGGATGATCGTGACCCAATTATTTGTCTTCGTGAGGAATTTTTCTTGAAAGCCTTGCCACAAGATCAGGCTCAGTGGATTAGGAGGAACAAGGGCTCTAGTCCAGTTGTAGAGGCTGCTGAAGATTATATTCCCACCAATGTACAACAGCAAGGGCAGAAGAATAAGTTTCGTGAAAATATAAATGTGAATAGTAACAAGACACATATTCAGAATTTACAGCAGCAAGCGAAACTAACATCGACAAATGACCAGTCCAAATATAAGAATCGGCAGTGTTATCGATGCAAGCAATAGGGACATATTGCAAGGTATTGTCCGACAGATGACATGAAACGTCGTGGCAACACAGCAACTTGTTTTGTTAAGCCGACAATTGGCGAAAGGCTTATTTCGGAAACAGGATGTGTAAATGGGCGCGAAATCATGTTTGTGAAGGACACTGGCTCAGATATGACCTTGATAAGAGAAGATCTCGTTGATGAGAGTTGCAAGATGGAGGGGCACAAAGTTACATTATACACAGCAGTGGGTCAGCCATTTACCGCACAGTTGGCTGTGGTAAATATCGACACTCCGCAGTATAAGGGACCAGTGCATGTGGGGCTTGTTGAAAATTTAGCCGCTGAAGCTCTATTGGGGATGGATATACTTAGCAAGAAGGGGTCATTTGTTGTTACGAGGTCGATGGTAAAAGGACTCGACGATGAGAGGACTGTGAAAAATACTGACCAATGTGAGGATGAATATAGGAATGAAGTTGTCAACAAAAGCATCGAGACAGCAGATACTGATCAGCGTGATGACATGGAAGTTGACAAACTTTCAGCAATGAATGCGGACATGTTGTCAAAACTACAGACTGCGGATATTTCACTGCAAAGTATTCGAGAGAAGTCCTTTGCTACTCGTGAAGAGGCTGAGGAGCCAATGGCATTCTTCTGGGAAAATGAGCAAATTGTTGTACCAGCAGGATTACGAAAAATGGTAATGGAACTGGCACACGATCGACACCTTGCAGGTCACTTGGGTTTGCAGAAAACAAAGGAGAGGATTCTCCAATCGTTCTTTTGGCCTGGAATGTTCTCAGATGTAAAAAGATATTGTACATCGTGTCATGAATGTCAGATGACAGCAAAACGGGCTGCAGGTGGGAAAGCACCAATGGTTTGCCCACCGGTGATAACAGAACCGTTCTCAAAAGTTGCAATGGATATTGTCGGACCGTTATCGAGAACGAAGTCTGGACACAAATACATTCTGACGGTGGTTGATGATGCAACGAGATATCCCGAAGCTTTTCCTCTAAAGGATATGGAGGCAATGAGTGTAGTTAGAGCACTGATTGAGTTGTTTAGCCGTGTTGGTTTTCCAAGGGTCATATTAACAGACAGAGGGACCAACTTCACTAGCACCTTACTGAAACAGTTGCATGAACTGTTAGGTATCCGTGGAGTTACAACAACGCCTTATCACCCGCAAGCGAATGGAAAGATAGAACGTTTTAATGGGACGTTGAAGTCAATGTTGCGGAAGTTCCGAACAGACAACCGGAATGAATGGGATGAGATGTTGCCATATTTGTTGTTTGCATACCGCGAAGTCCCACATGAGGAAACTGGATTTGTACCCTTTGAGATGTTGTATGGTTGGCCAGTTAGGGGGCCAATGCGGATTTTACAAGGTTTGTTTACAGGAGAGGAGGATGTAAGGAAATCAGCTGTGGAGCATGTTGTGAAAATGCGTGAGAAGTTGGCTGATATCGGGACTCTTGTCAAAGATAATCTGTTAGATCGCCAAAAGAAAATCAAGGCACTGTATGATCGTCACACGAAAACAAGAGAATTTAGTCCAGGGGATGAAGTCCTTATTCTCTTGCCATCAAGTTCGTCCAAGATGAAGGCACAATGGCAGGAACCGTATCGTATTGTCCGAAAGGTAAACGATGTTAACTACCAGGTATCTGTACCCGGTAGGCGCGGTACGGTAACCTATCATGTAAACTAACTGCGTGGATACAAGCGTGCTGTGCTGCTGGCGACGCATGTAGACGAGAACGATGGTGTGGATATTGATTTTCCTCCAAGAGCAGGTGAAGGTGACGTTGGCGTTAAGCTGAGGGTAAACTTGTCAAAGGAGCAACGAGAACATAGAAATCTCTGCAAAGAATTTCAGGATGTTATAACAACAAGGCCTGGTCGAACAAACATCTTAACTCACAGTATCAAGACAACTTCGGAGACACCAATTAAACAACGACCATATAGAATACCTTTCGCGCAAAGGAGAGAGGTGAAAGCAATATTGGATGAAATGCTGGAGCAAGGCCTCATTCAGCCCTCAATCAGTCCATGGAGTTCGCCTTGTGTATTAGTTGACAAGAAAGATGGAACTCTTCGGTTATGTGTAGATTACCGCAGGCTTAATAATATCACCTTATTTGACGCGTATCCTGTCCCACGAATGGACGATCTATTTGAGAAGACTGGTTACGGAAGCTACTTGAGTCAAATAGATCTAACTAAGGATTATTGGCAAGTTTCTCTCACTGAAGAATCGAGGCAAAAGTCTGCATTTGTGACTTCGTTCGGGCTCTATGAATTTAACGTTATGCCCTTCGGTATGAAAACGGCACCCGCCAGATTCGCCCGACTCATCGACTTATTGGCGTCCGGACTACATAATGTCGCAGCATATTTTGACAACATCATTGTGTCAAGCAAAACTTGGTCAGAACATATAGAAAATCTGCGTGCCTTGCTTCAACGTATACGGGAAGATGGCCTTACAATAAAGCCGTCAAAGTGCGAGTTTGGAGCAGCTGAGTTCGAGTGCCTCGGGCATATCATTGGGGGAGGAAAAATTAAGACAGACGACAATAAAATTAAAGCAATGCGTGAGTTTCCATTACCCACAACAAATCGGGGGAAACGCTCATTTCTTGGAATGGTTGGATACTACAGAAAATTCATTAAGAACTTCGCCGAAGTAGCAGTACCATTAACCTCCATGACACAGAAAGGAAGACCAAATATACTTGTATGGACGGAAGACGCCGTCCGATCCTTTAAAATGTTGAAGGACGTTCTTACTAAGACCCCAGTCCTTATTGCACCGGATTTCAGCAGGGAATTCAGCGTTCAGACAGATGCTAGTGACACAGCAATTGGTGCTGTGCTAAGCCAGACAATGGACGGTGAAGAACATGCGGTGGCCTATCTTAGCCGGAAACTTCTTCCGCGAGAACAGAAATATGCAGCTATCGAGAAGGAATGTCTTGCGATCGTGTGGGCGATTGATTCGTTAAGGTATTACCTGTCAGGGACAACATTTGAAATCGTGACTGACCACAACCCATTGACATGGTTAAATCAAATGCAAAGTAAGAATCAGCGTCTACTTAGATGGTGTTTGGCACTCCAGCCTTACGACTTCATTATAAAGCACAGGAGCAGCAAACAACACGGGAATGCAGATGGATTATCGCGCATGTAACTGAAGTATGTAGGAATTAAACGATTAAAGATACTGGCGTGCTTAGTACACTTCAAAGGCGCTGAGAAATCTACTGGAATAGCTCAGTATTCCTGGATTTTTCAAACTTCAGTGTGTTCTGTTTTTCGAAGCAAAAGGAATTTATGTGGATATGACGGTAACCAATTTGTTGGATGGTCACTGATGGAATTCAAGACTCTGTTACAGAACTGAACAGTAGTGACTCTAAGCTTTATGCATGTTAGTAGTAATATAAGCTTGATGAAAGTTTTATAATTTTATTGATGTACCAAGCCAGCCATATAATTTTAAAAATATTGTATCGAAAACATAACGTTTCCTCTTAAGAAGGGAGGTGTTATCAGTATGATTTCACTCTCAGTGCCTCTATCAAATTCTAGCTGTTAGTAGTGACAGTTGGCCAGAACATTAATTCCAACATTCTGAATATTTTATACCTGAGATTGTCAACAGGCTCGGTCTTGTTGTTTATCTTCCCATGGTTAACTGAGCCTAGACCAGTTTGTGCCCTGGAATAAGGCACAAATGTTAAATTAATTAAATCTCTTATCTCTAACCCTTACTAAAACAAGAACAGAGTGGGAGAGCAGGCAGTTATATAGCTGGGCTTGGTACTGTAAGCAACACTGGTTTTGGTTTTAGCTTTATTTTACATAAAAGTTGTAGGACCCTTACTTGGTGTTTGTGTGTCCTTTGTACCCGAATGTAACACAGATATATTTGTTGTCATTCACTAACAAAAACTTTGTTGGTGAGATAGTGGGGCATATGACCGTTCCTATCTATCCACATCTATCCAGTTTTGCATACTTTGGAAACGACAGATAATACTATTTACGGGTTGTAAAAGCAATTATGAATGAACTATTCAAAAGGTTGAATACGGAGAATCACATATCAAAAGCAAATTTTTCAGTGTCTATCACGCTGAACGTTATAGATCTGAATTGAAATGAACAAATTTTCTGACCCAGATGGGAAGGAAAGGTATATCGAATCTTTCTTCTTTTTTTGTGGAACCTGTTAAGTTTGTTTGTAAGTGACAAAGTACAATGGCTTGATAAAATGCTTTTGATTTGTTTAGAAGTGCTGAATTCTTTGCATTTCGATATAATATCACTATTTGCGATCGTTTGTTTTCTTTTTTGCTTTCTATACCAGTTATAATCCTCACATTTGAAAACCATGCAACAAATATATATATAATTGATGTTGATTTATACCAATACAGATTAATAAGAACAGTAATACTTAAAATAATGGGATGAAAGGTCAGAAGAATCTTAAATAATCAATCAATTTTCTTTCATCGTCAACGGTTTATACAGTAATAGCTTTCAGACATATTCGTATAACGTGCCTTTTTCCAGCTATATAAACGGAGTTTCGGATTCTGATGGACATAATCATATATGGGCATCCGCTGGGGGTAGGGGACAGCGGGTGTTGCCACCCATCC
>JAECUM010016469.1:0-30184 GCA_016617855.1 Megalonaias nervosa | reverse complement strand
TACTTATTGTTTGAGGTAAAGAATGTGAATGGGACCGTCTGCGAAGTGATCAATATTGCTTCATTTTAGGATCATTCATCTGTAGCTGTTACGTGTCATCCATCACCTCAGTTTGGACATGCACCTATCTACGCCTTGGATGGTATCCTTATCTTCAACTGGACAGCTAGATTTGTACATTTGAGTGTCATATAGCTTACAGTCGGTGAGACCCCGGATGTCGATCTATCACACATGAAAGCGGCTGAGAATATAGCATGAAGAATACTGGGCCGAGAAGAGCAACTTTTGGAACACCAAATGTTTTCCATTCACGGCCACAATTTCTGTCCGTTTGAATAATAGGTCATGAACCATGTTAAGGCTGCATCGTGTATACCAAATTCATGCTGTAGATGGTGAAGTAGTATTTCATGGTATATTGTATCAAATGCAACAGAGAAATAAAGGTGGGAGAGGACGGTAGTATTTATAAGGCTACTGCATTTCTATAGGAAAATATGAACGAGTCTTTCTTTTGGATGGATACTGCACTACCTGTGCGAGTGCACTATCTATCCCACCAAGTGAGTTCATATTTTCCTATCCAAATGCAGAAACCGTCTCATTATATACTTATTTTCTTATTCTCCCTAAGGTTTAATTATGTTACAATACACTACTAAAAGAAATTAATTGAATTTATGCTGTATTCCAAACTATATACACAACCGCAGATTCATCAATACACAACAACGATATTAATGCGCACATTAGTCCGCCAGCGGAATTTATTCAAAACTAATTTGTCGCTTTTGGTCTGCTTAAATTTGAAATTTAGAATCATATTATGAATGAATGCGCATTGCAACAGATTTTCCAGTTGGTTTGGATTGATGGGAATTTGGGTTGTCTTGTCGATTCTACTCAATTTCTCCGTGTCCTGGGTTTATTAACTGTGTCAATTCCACACTAAATACATGTGTCTGTGATTTCATCAGGGAGGTGCGTGTCTTGACTCCGCTGCATGTGCGTTTCTGTTCTGTCATTGAATGCTTGGAATGATAATGTGGGAAATATATAAACTCTTCCTAATGATCAAAAAGGCGCTATGGAATATCACCTTCATTTCATTTTGACAGCAGTAAGGAGAATGTTATTGAACTTGGAACGTAGTCGAAATTTCAGTAGAATTTCGAAATGTGTAATCAAGCTTTAGAACCCATGACATAAGTCATGTAATTCAGATTTGCAGAACTACACATGTACATTTTGAGAATATCCAAGGTCCAAAAAATATATGCATATATTGGCCATTCTTGCTACCAGCTAAAGTAGACATGTTTGTTTGCCTTGTCACTTGCATGCTCTCCCAGCTAGGTTAAGACCTGTATGGCGTCTATCGCTAGACTCAATCTGAAACACTGTATCAAAAATGTTACCGCGAAAAACTGGAAAACAGCTGGTGTGTCACAATCAATTTAGCCAGCGGAAAAAAAAGAATTCTTCGTTGTCTTGGCTTCTTGGCTCTGAGGTCCTAACTGTTTTTGCTCAAACTTTCAGTTGCATTTTTTCCGACGAATTTAGTACTTTCATTTAGAAAATGGCAGGTATCTGATAGATATGCGATAACTCTTGCCCTCCATATGCTTTGCTCTGCTATCACGGATAACAATAGCTGTGGTGTCAATCTGGTGATAAATGGACAGTTTCATGTAGTGCTGGTTTGTGCGGTTATGTATGCATCCATGTGAGAGCCACCAAGAAGACGGCAGGAAGGTTTATATTGGTTGTGTGTAAATCTGGTTAAAGAAAACCGGGGACGAATGTTAATGTTGTGGTCCGTTTTCATTGTACAAATATCATCGTGAGTCATAACCTTGTTGCTAGACCAGTTTGAGTAAAAGTTCATAGTGGTAATGTTGTAAAACTCATATGTATCTATATCATTTGGTGATGAAAATATATATATAGAATTTTCTGATTGTTTCTAAGATTGAAATAAATGAATACCAATTTGATAATGATTTTTCCTTTATGCAAATAAAGGCATATTTATAGCATCACAAAATGTATCAGTTGTATGATCATTTCTTCTGCAATGAATGAAGATGTTGTCTTTTAAATGTCTCTTTCATATTGTTGTTGATAATTGTATGTATTATTTGTTCGCTTTGCTTAATAAATATAAGTTATATACATTTGTATTTTATTTCTGACCTTGTCCAAAAAATCAAACTCAATGTGTACCTGACTAGAGATATTAATTTTGTGAGGAACGTAATATACATAGCTAATATTTGTCGGCGACTATAATTTAATATTTAAATTATTATCAATAAAAGTTAACACGTTTATCTTAATCTGAGTCTTGGATATTGGAATTCCCATATTAAAATCCTTGCGTATATGATGTTTCCCATTTTCAAGAACTGAACTTTTTTTATCAAACCTTCTGCAATTACTACTAATACTGCAAATACTACCACCACTACCACCACTACTTCGAATACTACGAATACCACCACATTTAATATTGCTACTACTATCATACAAGTCAAACAATGAGCAATAGTCCTGAATATTCAGTTTTTACCTTAATAATCAGATTTACATTATGCTTTATAATTCCCGCTCCGGTGGCCCAGTGGTTAGAGCGTCCGCCTCGAATGCGGGAGGTCGTGGGTTCAATCCCCGGCAGAGTCATACATAAGACTTATAAAAATGGTACGAACAGCTGCTTCTCTTGGCGATCAGCATTAAGAGGTTAGTGTTATGACTGATCGGCCTGGTGTCAGGATAATGTTACTGAACGGGACATCATGCTACATGTCTGCGGCAAGATGCCCCAGTGCTAGACATCACTATAAACTGCCACACTGCAGACATCGTAGCGATATGACTGAAAAATTGGTAAAGCCATGCTCAAAATCCAAATCACACACACACATACACATAATTCACTCCTCGTTGATTGAAGATGGTAATTCTCTTTCTATATTTATCATTCGTTCAGTCATTTCTTCAAAATTTGACCAGATTTCACTCACTGCATTGTACTTCATCCATTGTACGTCATTGGACATATTATGTGTTTCACGAGTACATTATACTTCATAGAGCCGTGGGAGAGAAAATGACAATTTTCCAATCCAGAAAAGCATGATCGTGTTGAATGAAGCGTAGCATGCTTTACATTCACATTCGTACAACTTTGATTGACCGTCTTATACAACATGTAATTTCATGAAAAAATATTCAATAAATGTAATTCAGAGAAAGGCAAAATACACACATTCTTGCAAATTGACAGTTTGAATCAATTTGATCAAATCGATCAGATGTGGACACTAATGCATGAAGTCGAATATTTTCTTGAACCATGATCAAACAATTCGAATCACAACAAAATGGCTGCAATACAAATAATGAAGAAGATTTAAAAAATTGCACATATGCCTGGACATGTATGTGCCTTTTTGTCAACCAGACGAATAAAGAATCAGCCACGTACAGCATGTGACTCTATGGAAATCACCTGCTACGTACAATAAAACGCTTGTGCGTCATATACACCTAACACAAGCAATTCTCATTTCTTTTTAATATGGTTGTTTTTGTACCATTAATGCTGCGTCTATGGTTATATTTGTACGCTTAGACGTATTAATGACTGGCCGTGAGGAATGTAATACCAATAAATGTAGGATCAATAGTTTCAAATGTAGCCATTTAATGCTTGGCTCAACAAACGAGCGTATGTGAGAAACCTTGCCAATAGCTTCCAGTACATCGGTGGTATCTTCCTCAACAGGATATACAGACAACCAGTATAGCTTATTATGTGCTGAAAAATAACTCTAAACCCCATAAAACCGAACCAATTGTTTATGGTTACCCTACTAATACGTAAAATATTAGATTTTTTTTGCAATATTTGATGAGGTTTCCCTGTTTCTCACAGCATAAATTCATATGCTCGGAGACAACCAATCAAATGAGTACACTTCTTTCGTGAGAAGAAGATAGAAAAGTATAAACAAAACGAATGACGAAACGATGATAATGGTAGTTATTATAGAAGGTACTACATCGTCTTTGCATTGTTTGATTCCTTGGAGAGCAGTGTGATTTTTTGCTCTTGGTTAGGTCTTTCTTAGAATTTTGAGAATGATACTGTTGTTATTAATGTTACAATTTTTCACTAATTAGAGACCGGAAGGCACAAGTACTGTATGTTTAAATGGTATATTTAAAACTGAGGTCAAATAAATAGAAGTATTACCTTACCGTGCCCTTGGGCTACAAATTCCAGGTGTACTTCCTACGGTTGTTGATTATATACCGTATCCAAACCAGCTCTAAATTAAACGCCACAAACTGAAATAAACGTTTAGGAAAAAAAAAAAAATATCCGTAACATTCCTATACATGCTTATTTGATTTATAAATGATACAAACAACATATTTTCAGTAAAATGTATAATATATACTACTTTCCACGCCATATAGGTGATTTCAGGATTCAAAATTTAACAATGGAAAACTGCATTTCTAGAGACCAGAAGCAGCAACAAACATTCAAAACTGGCGAAGGAAAAAGGAAAAGATTTATTTCATGGTATCATTGATGAAGTAGTAGCAAATTAGGATTGCGAAATTACTTTAATATTCACCAAGAGCAATTTTTGTCAGATGTCCAATATTCATCTTTCTCCTGTCATTTTCAAAATGTGCTGATCAAATTAGTAAAATAAATTACCCTAATTCCATCCTGTTTCTTTATGAACTAACTTGACGCTTTTATCATTTCTGACAGTTATGAACCAGTTAGGCTTGCAAAATATAATTACATATACAAGCCTATTTGTCGTAGAAAACATTAAAGTCCTGCTCTTCCTATGATCTGAGATGCCATGGTTACTCATTGTCATTTTCAAAAGGAACGAGTGATATGTTGTGGAGTTGTCAAGAAGATTCGTACCCCTGATTAGTTTAGTTATATTAGTCTCAGAGAAAGATCTTTCTGCATTAGAATTGCTGTGAGGCATTGTGAGACACGAAAATCCTTATACAAGGTATATCGTCTAATCCTTTTTTTTGTCTGAGGATAGATAGTAGCCGCGTTACATTTTACTTTACGATTGAATTACTTTCGTATTGATCCTAACTTTACTATTCCAACTATCGAGAAAGGCACATAATTTATACTTATATGAATAAACGAAAATTCAACTTTAAAGAAAGTTGGGCACTAGTAACGAACCATCTCAATACTCTTTAATAACGATGACGTCATCTGTCTCCTGCAGGATCGATCCTAGAGAGCAATCGATTCTTTTATAAGAAATTGTCAATATATTTGTTTATCGTGGAATTGTTCCTTTTGTGCTTTATTTTGCTTTCTTACCGTTTGCGCCTTTAATGAAACACAAAAAAACAATTGATGGCCAGGAGTCTAATATTGTCTATTCCGTTGACAAATACGTGTATAATTTGGGCGACGTACCTAATAATGTAGTATGCAAATTATTTTATATACCATTTGCTCCATATCTGAAGTATGATGCTAAATATGGAATTGTTAACAGCGATCATGATGAGATTACACCCGAAATTTTGTATGAAGGTATTTTGATTCACGAAATGTTGCCAAAATGATTTTCTTGAGGCGAATGTCTTAGTAAACAGTATTTACTACTGTATTTTGAAGCCGTGCATCAAAGTTACTTATGTTAATAATAGGGATTGCATTTCTCTTGTTTATATTTGAATTTTAACCAACCTAGAAAATTAAGCTGTGAATAAAATTTGGGCATTTTGGAACAATAATCATTGAATATTCTAATGCTTTGAACAGCTAGAATGAAATAACATGCCGGCAATACAGATGTATTTTTATTACCCATCAAGCAACAACATTTGGCTGATTATATCGTACAAAAATGGCATTCAAGGAGATAGGACTCTTTACCATCTTGGATGTATATCCATTTGTCTCCGAGTTCAGAAGTAAGGTATATTTAAAATTATTTTGAGAACAAAAACTTCGAAGTATTATTTCTAAATAACATCACATAATTTCCTTTACGGAACATATGACATCCTAGTCGTATTAAACATATATTGTAGTCCTTTTGCAATCTACTCGAAGATGAATATCGAGTGTGATGGTCATTATCTGATTCTCATTAAATAAAAAATATCATTGATTTGGAGTTCGAAAACGTGTGTTCAGATTTACTGAATTAGTAATTTGCGTTCATCATATGTTATTAGAAATTTGGGTAATTGAGTCTGCCAGGCATATATCCTAAGGTCTGATTTAATGTATGTTAGAGAATAATGTAACAGCTAATATGTTGTAGAGTTCTAATGCAGTATTAGTAATGAATTATTGTGAATTTATTTGAAATGGAAAAGTACGTGTGAATATATAATGCGAAATATACGATATATGTTTGCTTATATCTTTATTTGGGGTTTTAGATGTCTTGATAAGGCTTGGCACTCTTACAAATCTTGGAGATCTGGAGGAAGTGTAACAATGTCTGACCATACGAAAATCATATTTTCCCTGTCTCTTAATTTCTCCAGTATCAAACTCATATGATAAGTATTAAGGCTTGTTGAAAATGGAATGTATGACATCTAAATTGCTGAAGGTTTCACGGTAAACGTGAATGCCATTAATAATCAGAGGCTGTGTGTGCAACTGCATTTTCGCTAGTTACACACATTGTCATCAAAGTCTTGTATTATAATATGCTATTTTAATAGTTGACCCATTTAAACTTCAATCATGCATCAGGTAATATTTTAGTTAAAACGTACGTTGTGCACTAGATCACAGTGGAGAAGTGTACCGTGTTAAGTACAATAGCTATGGGGACGAGTAAGTCTTACAATTCACTCGTCATTGGAACGAGCACTTGGGGCATGTTTTCTTGAGCCATGATATAGATTATGGGTAGATAGGAAATTTAGAAAATGTATATCTAGGGCAACCAACATCTTCGGCTCCCATTTATCCCTAATCTATGTAAAAGCCCAATCGGACAACCCCAGAAACATGATTAAAATGTTCGTGTAAAAAATTATAACATAATTTGGGATTTGTTCAATTGTGAAACATTTAATCGATACATTGTTCATCTTTATACCTTTTTTCCAAGCTTAATCTATTTCAAACGTCTAGTGTAATGCTGAGTGATAACTAGCTTGCAAATCCGACACTAATCCACCTATGTCGGCTACGGATTATCAGACTGAGTAATTGCAATCCATACTACTGTCTCCTCAGGTTTATCCCTTAAAGAAACAAGACATGCTGATGCTCGTATTTTTACAGCACACCAGTATAGCGGTATCCTTCATCGTTAACTTGATATATTTAATGGAGTTGATCTAGTAGTACGCTTTCCCACAGGCCAGTGGAAGGCAAGGGTACTCTAGACTATGTAGCACTTGGCTAAAAAGGTCCCACGTGGAAAGTTATATTTTCCTTACAGTTTAGACCCATGAATAATACTGTCGTATTAGCAATAACGTGACCAGTAAGGAAATTATACGTAGATACATTTCTGGTATGCGTGCCCAATTGCAAGAAAGCTAACGAACATGAAGATACAAAGGTTGGTATGTGTAGGGTTGGTGTGTGTAGGGTTGATGTGCTTTACAGGACAATAAGGCACCATCAAACAAAATAAATTATTCAATTATCCTCAATCGTTGGCGTCAAAATAGACTCTAAGAGTGTTTTAACACGTATGATATTCTGAATGAGAAAACATGAAGGCGAGTTGGGGCAGGCCCCCCCCCCATTGTAACAATATGTTTTCATTTTACTCAATCTCTAAATTGCTAGCTTTGCATGCCATTAGCTAATTACATGTCTATTATAATGATCATTATGTGTTCGCTAGGAGCAATTGGATTATTGGTTAGCTTCACTACGTGATTTCCAATTAATTCAACTTCGTGTTCTATAAGATACGAACTTAATTTGTGTTGTGCCGATTGATCATCAGTAAGTATTTACATACATATATGTGGTGAATATCAAATTATTAATTCCATTTTAAATACGAAAATAAGAAAAGATAGTATTTATAATAAAGATGATAATAGAGTCGAAACACAAAAATTAATTTCTGAGGAGAATATATGTAACGTAGGAAACCATTTTCATCTAAATGCCCTATACAAATACTTCGCAAGGATGACATCGTTGAAAAGTTTATTACCATGGGCCTCTAAAACAAAACGTTTAAATGGTAATTATATTGAACATAGCTTCATAATGTATCAAATATATGTTTAATGCAATAGATGTTCAGCGAGAATCAAGTATATCAATTAATATAGTCTATAAGGATATTTAGAATGCTCACTAAATTACCTCTCCCAAACAATTATTTGAAGACATCTACACAATCAATCGCTGAATTGTACTTGAATTATATAATTTAATGGACATAAATCGATAAAAAGAAAAATTAATCAAAGAGAAAAGCACAAAGTAATCGTGTGAAAATGACATGTGTTAATTTTGTTTTATGTAGATACGATAAAATGTGATCTTCCATAATCGATAACAATTTTATTTTTAACTCCTGCCTAAGATACGCTAACATTCATGATCCGTAAGATTGCAACATTTGTTTAAAGTAGGACGATGATGCTACCGATTCTCCGCATCTTTCTACAGCAGGAAGTAAACCGGAAGTAATATTGGAACGTTTCTACCATGCTGCCACTTATTGATTTCAAGAGACGATTACTGGTTACGATCCCTCATTGGGAACCTCTTTGTTCCCCTATCGTTACGCATGTATTACTCATCCGTTTAGTAATCACTAACATATACTTTACCCCATATCAAATAAGAAAACGTAAGGAAAACAAAACAAAGCAAAACAGCAGCAACTAACTTAGGTCTTATTAGCTGATTTCCCCAATTGTTATATTCAGAGTGGAGGAGAGAAATTAGTCAGTATCTTATACGATTCTGTCTAGCGTGCATGTCTCCACCGCCTCCTCCCTCCCGCCTTTTTCTATTTAAGAGATTGTTTCAGCAGCACATAAATCAAATATGAGTACTATAATATGACTGAAACATGGAATAAAACTACTATTATAACATGCACAAAGTATGCGAATGTTGTAAATAGCAGAACTACTGTAATCCCGTTTTACATTTGGAATAGAGTAAATGGCATGCCTTAGAAAGCATTTAACGTAAGTAGCGGAAATTACTTTTGAGCTCCTTTATGTTAGATGGTGGGAAAACACAAGAATGCTTCGTACATTTTAGATCATGGGAATATCGTCTGCTCATTGTGTGTGTTTATATAATGTGTCTGATGGAATTAAGCAGAGTAAAAAATTGCTAAGGTTGAATGCATCTAATTAAGGAAACACATGTTAAGAATTTATCGATTACTTCATTAATAACTGCATGCAAAATGCAGAAACGAGAAGTATGATAATATCAATTTTGTGTTTGTTACTGATCAAGATCAAAACTTTTTATTCTCTATGATTTTGTCCTCGTGCAAGCAATTCCAAACGCGAAAACCCGCCAAACAAGGTGCCCATAACAGAGTATATTCGTGTGGGTTAGACGAATTTAACCTAGATCAGTAACCTAATAAAACTGCTATCATCATACCACTTGTGGACACCACTCGATTAGCAAATCATGCGAGTGATGATCGTGGTTCTATATCCAGAAAACATATCACATAAGTGAAGTTCTCAGTACACTGGCAATATTTACTTGATTATCGTTGCCTGCATATCAGCTTCGCTAATGTTACGGTTCCGAATCAGTGCTCGGAGTCGCCAGTGGTTTTTCGTTCCCGTCAACACAGTGTCGAATAAATCAATGCTAATAGTTTTATCTTTATTAGACTTGGTGTACAGACAGACAATTTTGTATTAACTGCTTTACTCCACCACAAGAAGTTATGAACATATACGTATTCGCGAATGCAGATGTAATGAGGTTATTTTAACAGCATCGTCAGTCACACCGGTTGCTATTGATATGGCTCTAACAACGATTCCGAATGGTGTGGCTATAATTGTTGCTGAAATTAAGAATCCCGCCACATCAGAATGGAATCAACAGCCATACACATTCGTTTGTATTTCACGAGTAGCGCGATTCTCTTGGTAATTTATATTGTCGAACACAGTTCTTCTGTTAATAGTCTGATCGCAAAGTGCATTTGCCTGACGGGTTGCATTTATTCAGGTGTAACACGCACATTCATTTCTATCCAATTATTATTTTTACTGGTACTACTATAATAGAATCATATAAAAATAAATTCTTGATAACATTCAAATTTCAGGCGAATGCATTTAAATTTCACTGTTATGGCTTTAAGTTTATATAAGACCAAACTGACCAGACCATTTGACATTTTCTGAAACGATCATTCTTGTCTTTACACTTCATATGTTACAACGACAAGTGCGTCCAGATTTTACGTTTATGGTTGATTTAATGTTGGTGCAAACTTATCAACGGAGAATGCTATCTGGGGAGATTTTATCCGTGAATTCCGCCTACTTAGTTAAGAAACAATCCCTGTGTGCTTGTATGCCCGGTTTTGCATTCTGCAGCTGGTGTTTCACTTGTTAATGCTAAAGCGCCAAGCTAGCCTCGAGATGGTATTGGTACAGAAAGGTGGTCCCAACTGCCAATTTACATTCTACTCTTAAGAAGACTACATTTCATTGCATATAATGGTTTGTTAAGACTACTCAGACACAGATATTCGTCGACAAGTGGAGCGATTCGCCATCGATATTAGTATCACTGGTCATTTGCGCAAATTCCACATCCCCATCGCCGCGGTCAGAATCCATCGTTTATATGTAAATAAAATTTTAAATATAAACGCCAGAGACGGTTAAGTGCCACTTTGGAAACAATTTGAAGAATTCGATTTGAATTTCATTTCTGACGACCAATAACAATGATGCTGCATATCTACAAGATTCTGGTACACATTTTGTATTTAATCGTATGTATTACTAATGGACTGTCTCACTGGTCTTATTTATCATTATTTTCGTTACACATCAACATCCTCAAGATCAGGTTAAGGTAAGCAAGTACGATCCAGATTCGTGCACGTTGAAGATGAAAACTGTAGGTTTATCATGCATATCCCTAACTGCAGTGAAAACAAGTCAGCCAATTGCTATATAAATACCCCTTTAATTGAGAGTATTGGTCAGGGTATGGCTGATAGAACCTGGGTGGACATATCATAGACACGACAGGGTGTCCGATCCCCCCCCATTTCATTGATTTTGAGCAGGTTCTTCGCGACAGCTCTTAGCAACTTCAAAGTAACACATTGACTGTCCAAGTTAGGTATTTTAATTTGTCCAGTTATATCATGCAAAATATAAGCTCGTGCAGGTCGACGTCAACAACAACCCTGCTGGTCCTGTTGTCAAATCCAACTTGATGATATCTGTTTCCCTTGTGTTTGTGATCAGTGCCTGGAAGCCCCTTGAGATCATCATACATAGAAACAACTGGGAAATGTTTGCCTGCTTTTGTCATAGAAATAAATAAAATCAACATTGGCTAATGAATGGTTGAACGGAATGTCTATTCTTGACGCCAGGGGGGATAGTCGAAAATCTTTTTCATTTTATAGTCGTTTATTTTGAGGAAAATTCTTAGATGTTTGCACCGACTGCCTTTTTCAGAGCTATTCTCGGATGCAGTTCTGACAGCCCCTACTCACGCTCTTTAGCACCCGCGGGATCTGCAGCCGCTACAAACGTTGGAATGGCCGCGAGGAAAAGAAATAATTAACCATTTGTTTGCATTTGAGCCAACTATGACATAAGCAGTTATTGGCACAGAAACATTGTTGTCGTCCTGTATCAGTCTCCTTCAAATTTCCATTAGGGCTTCCTTTTTGATGAAAATACCGAAACATGTGCTGCACTTGTAGTTCTAGGTTCAGTATCTTCAATTGTGGTGTTTAGCCGGGTACGAATAATACTTTGGTACTGCTATATACGCTCACATGCTCGTCCATTCTCAACACTTGAACAGTTGTGTCGTGGATTTTTCCATCGGTTTCACTTACACAATATTGGCTCGGTCCAATACCTTTTACGTGATTTGTTTCCCATAGCCCAATTTGCAATCGCAGAATCAGCACTCCTTGATGAGCAGCTCAATTAATGATTTTTTTTGACCAAGGCTGGAATTCATGCTGCCGATAGAATTCAACAGCAACGCTTTCAAAGCTATCAACGACCATATTAGTGCAGCATGCTAGGCCAGGGCCGCAAGATCTTTGATGCGCCTGCAAGAAAGGTCCTGAACAACATTGTTAAGGCCATTTTCGTAATGACACATAAACTGGTTTTCTAGAGTTCACGCACACACACGCACACAGAAACAGACAGAAACAGACACACACCGGTATCACGCATCCATGTGCTAGTGTTATTGTATTAAATAGGTCGACATCTAATCTAGTTGCATTGTCAAAGTCTTCTCGTGCGTTTCTAAAGTATTCCAGTCCTGGTCCACAATGCGAAAACATATATGTAAAATCTTTTTATATACACGTAGTGATACCGTGACTCTTGACAGTGCAACAATAACAAATCAATATTTTACCTCGCGCTTCTCACCTTAGATCGTCTTCACAGCTTCATTCTAAAGAACTACACGAACTGCGATGTCCAGATTAACTCATTCGAACCTATTGATATCTTTAAGTTTTATAGGAAATTCTTAGTTCCTAACTTACGTTCAGACAGGTATTGTTTGTATTTTCAATGTTGTCTTTATTATCGCTCGTATGATGCTGGACGGACAAGAGCGCCCATTCAAAACATATATTATATTATTTTTGCACATTGATTACTACTAGCTCTGGAATAAACGCATGCGATCTAGTATAATTGAACACACGAAAAGGCTTTAACGGGGACAACATAATTGTACTTCCAGGCATCTGTTCAAGATTCATACTGATCCTGCTCTGGTAATTTTTTTCCAACGTCTCAATTTCCTGGCCTACGTGTCTTTGTGGCTCAGAATCACAAGAGTAGTGATATGAATCTACGGGCATGCCATTTTAAACCCATCACCTTTGTCACGGTTAAGCGGCATATTTAAATTCAGATAAAGAACAAAATCCATTTTAACCGCTGAAGCGCTTGTACACTGTTACATGCCTTACTCCTATACAACATTTCGGATTGTCATGCTCTGTCGCAGAGGCCATATTTTCCAAGGCATACACGTTTGCAGTGATTGCCATTGAACTTTAAAACAAGCTGATTTCCCAAGTGTTGAAGACTTTTCGGATCAGAACTTTCTTTTACAAGTATGCTAAAGAGATGTCATCAGCTAAAGGATGACCATTTAATCTGCGATGCAGTTTTGTGAAGATAAAAGAGTAGCAGACCTAGCGCTGATCTCAATGGAACACATACACACATATATTGGGAATTAGATTATGATGAGCTTGCCAGTCACAATGTTTTCTATCGGATATCTACTCTAAAAACCAATCTTCCAGACTAGGCATTTTCCAATATCTGGTCAGTCAAATGGAAAACCACAATGCCGAGCTCGACCAAATGCCTAGGAAATATTGCAAAAGACAGCACACATATTCACTGTTATGTTAGGTTCTGACCGCTCCGGTGGCGTAATTGGCTAGAGCCGCCTCCTCGGATACAGGAGGTTGAGGGTTCAAAACCGGTCGAGTCATACCAAAGACTTATACAAAGTCTGCTAGCAGCTGCCTCTCTTAGCGCTCAGTATTAAGAAGTTAGTGTTAGTACTGATCGGCCTGGTGTCAGGATAATATGAATTGGTGGGACATAGTGTCATGTCTGCGGCATAATGTTCCAGTACTAGAAATGACTATGAACTGTTACACTGCAGATGTCGTAGCGATATGGCTCAAATTGTTAAAGGTACGCTAAAAATCCAAATTACAAACACATGTAAGGTTGTTTTGTATCCCAGTAGTTATGTCGGAGCTGGAACACTGGAGATACACAGAAATGTTAGATAATTCTATACCAATTTGTAAAATATCGCATTAATACAACAATGTATTTAAGACGTTACAGTCACATCAAACCAGGTATATTTGTTTTAATATTGTCATATTCTCAATATATTTCTCAGGTGTAACTGAACAAGCTTTAATGTTATATGCCTCTGATCTGTTTTGCTTGGATTTAGCCAGATGTTTTAGAGTGGTAGATTGGCATGTACAAGTCTAAAGACAAAATTAGTAGTTAGTATGTCCGACCTATTGATTTTACAGATCAAACATTAACTGAGTAAACACTAATAAAGCAATGGAAGACGTGAGCTTTGTGATTCATCTGACTTTGCACTCATTAATTGTTTTGCTGACTCAACTGATAAGTAAACAAGGATTGTTAAATTTATTGATTATCTCTGCTGGTCATTAAAAAGTACTTTTGACTTGTAATTAAGCAATTATTGCTTGAAAATGGAGTTGTTACATCAAAGATAATTTCAAAATGCTTTATAATATCAGACTATTTCAAGACCAAGATTGATATTTTATTGGAGGCTAGGCGAGTACTTCTGTGTGTACGTTCGATGACAGGATGTTGAACAGCTGCACATATTCCAGCGACTACAAATTTCAGACAAAAAGGATAATGATAGAAACGCAAAACTGTAATAACAAGAATAGATTATGCCTTTATTCTACATCTCCGTCATTATTTTTCTAATTCTCTACCGGGATTTTAAATTAGTTTAAGATGTATTCCAACTTTCCGAACTATCTGAATGTTACATTAGACAATTATCACATCACGTTAATATAAAATAATATATACAAGTACAGATTAGACACGTATAGACTTTAACAACTGTCTTAAGTGTTTGGCAAATATAAACAGCTAAAACGGAGATTTAGATTGTATATTCTGAAGTAGTTAAGCAGGGAAAGTCAGTCTGCATAAATTTCCAGAGCCCGTACTTCATGGAAAAACAATTACCCAAAGGAATTGTTTTTGGTAGTTTGCATATAGATCTAGGCAACAAATATTGATTTATTATACACTCTTTTCTCTGTTTTAGTTCGTTCTGCCACTGGATATATGGGCCTCAAAGGTAGAAGACAGTGATTTAGGATAATTTGGAGAAACAGCAAACACATATGTGTTCTCTAAAGCCAATCCATTAACAAATGTCACCATCTTCTACATATACCATTTTAATAAGAAATAAAAACACCGAACTTAAACTCTGAGTACATGTAGTTTCGTCGAGATCTTTCCCACCTGTGATTCCCAACATAAATCATCCTAACTCAATTTGAACTAAATATCTCTGAATAAAATCATGCATGAAATGATAATCATAATTGCATTTTTATAGCAATGTTTGATTAAATGTACTAAATATCCACAAATGACAGCTCTGGGGTATGACTAGACAAATCGAATTCTCCAGCCGGTTGTAGCAAACACCTTCGAGAAGTATAGCTGCATACATGGGCAGCGAGTGCAACTATCTACAATTCAAGAAAACGTGAGAAGAAAATGATGTTTGACATATATTTACATTTAATATTTAGATAAGAATACTTATGTGATATTTACATCCATCTCCTGACGTAAAATTTACATAAAATGATGACAGTTGAAGAATACTTGATATTGTTTATTTGTGTCATTTTGACCTTCATTTAGTGGCTGTTCGTAAACTTGGATGGTAATTATATGACGAAAGTCACGGACACAATCATTATATACGCCTTTTATGCATTTTTGTTGTGTCTTTCATTGTCTGGAGGCAAGATGAAATTCTTGATATCTATCGTTTGATAAAAATCCATTTCAACTTGAATAATGGTCTTCCAAAACCGACGCAATAATTGATTTCAAAGTAGATATTCTACAAAACTGTCTGATTAAAAATCAATTATTTTAAGCTAAACAAACTTATTTATGATTCTGCAATTTAAAGCATAAATTAAAACCCTCTGGTAAAACATCATCTGGATCAATAATATGAAATCTTTAAGGTTGTAGTCAGTAAGGAGTGATATCTCAGCTCAAAAAAGCAGAAACAAACCCAACAAAAATACAAAAATTGACATCATTATTCTCGCAGCAATCAACTTGTTCGCCATCACCATCCTTTGCTGAGGGTGAGTTTGGGAATTACTCTTGCTCTTTAATTCACAATTTGCGTACAAAGTGTCTAGATATTCAGCTGCATCAATGCATCCATCTGCATTTAAATATAGATTACCGTTAGATGGTTTGACATTGCTTATCTCCACCGCAACGGCTGATTTAACTCGAATGTCGCATAGTTCTTCTGTTGAGTGTGTCCATCAAAAGCACTTTATCGCTTTAAAGGCAAGTTAAATGTCTTTGACAAACGTTCTTTAAAACTGCATCATACTATTTGATGCCACGGTGCAAGCGGTTCAAAACTATGGCTAAGAGGTCTCTCAAATTAATGGCAAAGAAGCTGTGGCCAGCTCGTACTCTAAATACAATACTTGAAGCACTAAACAAACACTAAACGTGTTCATCTATCATGAACTATGGAGAATGCCAGTGCAAATATCAAGATATTTTATGATAATGAAATACTGGTTTAAATTGCTAAAGATTCCTATTACAAGATTTCCAAAACAAAGTTGTGCTTTATAGCTAACATTTGGCATGATAATTGTGAAGGTTGCGCCAATCACTTTAACCATTTACTTTATTCGTATTGTACCTTTAGATAAATCGTGCGGGGGAGGGGGTCTGGATACGAAAATACAATTTTATTGCAGTCAAACAGAGATGTAGAGAAAATTTCTTGACAAAGGAGAATCGAGATTTACGTTAAACGAAAACGCTACTATTTTCTAGTTAGATTAGAAATTGCTACTACTGTCAATATTTCATTGTTTGAATACTTCATATAGTGTTCGTTCACTAAGAATATCCAAACAGGGAAAGTTTCAGATCGTGGATAATTTGGGTAGACTTGAATATATACAGCGACTGTATCCACTATGTACTGATTCTTATGATGAACATCGCCTTTGTCTTTAAATATCCAACATATAGCTACTTGCGTTTGTATGTTCATTCAAATGCCCACAACCTTGCAAATTATTACCGATTTTGGACGTGTATGTAAACATCATGTAACAATTATAATATATTAATAATTCCTGTAATATGTCTTTCGAAGCATTGAAAATCAAGGAAACCGTGTATAAATTATTAGATAATGACGCAATAAGCATACACCAGATGTATTGTATTTATGTATTTTGGTTCAGTGACGATAACTTAAAAATAATAATAATAATAATAATAATAATAATAATAATAATAATAATAATAATAATAATAATAATAATAATTGTAATAACAGCAACAATATTGCACATTCATGCCACAATACTAGTGGTAATTATGTATCCAAATTCTCATCATCACCGTCGTGAAAACCATCTACATCATCATCATACTTTTTAATAATAATGATAATAATAATAATAATAATAATAATAATAATAATAATAATAATATAAATAATAATAATTATCATTATTATTATTATTATTATTATTATTATTTATATTATTTTTATTTTTATTATTATTATTATTATTATTATTATTATTATTATTATTATTATTATTATTATTATTATTGTTGTTGTTGTTGTTCTTGTTGTTGTTGTTGTTATTTATGGTTAAATGGATCAGGATTAGACAATGGCCTATTCTACTTCTTGTTCTTGTTTTTCGTTTTGTGATTATGCTCGGGTTTTTTTCTTCTTAATGGTATTATTATTATTATTGTTATTATTGTTATTATTATTATTATTATTATTATTATTATTATTATTATTATTATTATTATTATTAGCATTGGTAGTAGTAGTAGTAGTTTTAGTAGTAGTAGTAGTAGTGTAATTATAGTTGTTGCTGTTAAGGGTTGGTCTCTTGCTTGTTACTACAGAGCATTTGTTGCAATACATGTTTTTGAAGCAGTGAAACTAATGTAGAGCTTATTAAACATTAGTAGCATTATCCTTTTGTTCTTTCAATTCAATGTGAAATGAAATTTTCTTATATCCTCTGTCTAGTTAATAATAATGTTCACTGATCTAACCACTTGACCTGTCTTCAGTATTACTAGTTTCATAACGTCATATAGGGCAAGACTTCAGTAAACCTCGAGGATAATAAGAACAAAATATAGCTAAACGCTAAAGTTAGTTGATGGTCTCAAGAAATGTAATGGCATCGCCCTGTTGGCATTCTCAGCAAAGCTGAAACTCTAGTCGATTTCAGCTTGATGTGAAAAATAAATTGCAGGAGAAAATAAAATAAGTAGAAGGTGGGTAAAATCGTAAATTTGTGTTAAATTAGAGTTTGATAAGTAAAAGAAATTACAATAATTAAAAAATGATTGCTCTTTACTTCTGGGTGCAACAAATGAGAGTTACATCTGTAAAATCGCCCCAAATACATTGTAGGCAATATTCGCCCTACCGTATCAAAGATAACTATTTGTATATGTATCGATTCCTATGGCAGTCATCAGAATAGAAATAGCGAATTTGGAACACGTTTAACGTTTTAGGTTCGATGTTAGTGCCATATGCATAGTTTTATGTTTTGTTGAATTCGGTTTGCAACAACGGACAGTAACTACATATTTGTTCAAGAACATTATTTGTAGGCCTTAGGTGGCGTGGCAATTGAATTCGATCTAGTGAGCAGTACCTTCTTTTGATTCATCCGACACTAGTCACTAAATCGGACTGTGTATTGTCTATAAAACTAGATAAGACGTCTAGAATAGAGGCAAAAACCTTACTAATCACGACTAACAGTTGTCTTCCTACTTCCCCGCCCCTCATTTCAATGACAGACGTATATATTCCACCGTCTTCCTCGGTGGCATTTAACACAGAGAAGGCTATTGTCCCATTCCTGTCGTAAGATAATTGAATATTTTCTTTAAATTCCACAGCAACAATCTCCGGTTTGTTCCGAGGCACTAAAATATCTTTTTCTTCTTAGGGTTGAAGACATCGACATAATAGCCTTCTCCTGCTGCCTGTTTGATCTCCAAATTATTACGGGAAATGCCAGTCTTCAAAACATATGTTGTTGAGGCTGAAACAAATTATAAAGGTAAATGTAACAGACAAACATATTGTTACGACCCTATAGTTAAATTACATATGTGTTAAAATTTAAATTCTTCTAATTCTTTGTTTCGTTTTTATTTCATTTTTACATCATTAAATGTAGTTATTATTATTATGATGATTATGTTTGCATGGATCTAATAGTTTGTATTTATTTAAGACGTAAATGTGACTCACGTAAGCACGAGCTTTGTATGATAGTAAATTCGTCGCAAGTAAACATTCAGCAGTAGCTATGTAAATGATTGGCTGATACTTGTTCAGGCTTTCGTAATGTCCAGATGGATTGCGAAATCACACGTGTGCTTCGTGCATGTGTACATGAAATGACGTATTAGCTTGTTTTAAATGCTCAGGTACCTGTAAGAACTTTTCAGTCGTAGTGATAGTCATAGTCGTAGTCAGTCATAGTTGAGAGTCACATCATAAGATCTTGTAGAGTTTCTAATACTTTAAGGAAAAGGTATCCCTGTGCTGGAAAGAGTTGTTCATTCGTACGAGGAACAACATGTGTATTGTTAGTGGTGGTAGCTGTATTTCATCTACTTTCTAAATAATTATTTTCCCTGGAGAACAATACTACTGGCTTTGGACAAAGACATTTGATGAAATTATTTCTAAATCGGAGCAGAACAATACAAATTGTGCTTTACAGTGAAAATTCTGGACATTCTGTGTTAGCCTTCGTCTGACGTCATCATCCGCCATCTTGGATCGGAACTGAGATTCAGACTGTATCAATTTAGAACTGTTTATTCACAGGACTGATGTGTTTTCACAAATTTAGAACATATTTTTGGATCTTCTTCGTAAATCGTAAGTCTTGTTTCATCTATTTACCTTTTTCACCGTGTTTTTTAGGGAAATAAATTATTTTTGTTAACATTTACAAAGCTTGTTGTAGTCACTCTTTCTTTGTGTTACTTTGAACGAGCCGATACGTAACAATATAGACAGACATATAGATAGATAGATAGATACATATATAGATAGATGGATAGATAGATAAAGCATTGCTTTCACATGAAACATAGTTGCAATAATAAAGTGCAATGTTTCGCATTTGTTTTTTGTCGTTTGTAACTTTCCTAGGTCTTGATTATCATCATTAACAACAGTAATTTGTATGCATCCTGTTAAAGCTCGTGCGTATAGTTAAATATATATTTAGTTTGCATGCTTCTGTACAATTGTGCCAATCTTACCTTTTCTAAGAGTTGCAAGAGGAATAAACACTAACTACTCCAACCATACAGGAGATGAACGAAAAAATTACATTCACAGCCATAATTCTTCATTAATAGTCTCAAATGAATTTAAACAATAACAATGTTCCCTATAGTATCCGTTGATTTTACATATACGATCTTTATATTGTGACTGGGGAAACCGGAATCCATCTGATAACTAATGAACATCACCCTCTGAATCCACTGCAATGGTCATAAGTGATTAAACGATTTTGTACGAAATAAACATCAAGGTCCTTGTTTTATACAGGAAATAGCACTATCAGATATCATTATTATAATTCAAAATTGAATTGTATATATGTTTCAATCACGTGGGTCATTAGTTTACAAAGGGTTTTGCTCTGAGTTATATCTTCGATCAGGTATGAAATCGGCCTTGAAGATCCAGCCAAGGGATTTTCTCCTATGCAGATCTACATCTTGATGATGTCAGCTTTAATTTAATTAAAGAGAAAGACGACTATAAAAAACACCAAAACTTTAAACAATAGACGAACCGTACAAGCAAGCACATAACGCACACAACCCCCTCCTTGTTGTAGAGATATTCTTATATTTACATATAGGTGTGTAATATTTGCAGTACTATGTATTCCGATCGGAGTGTACACCCAGTTAAAAATGATCAACGAAAAAGTATCGGGTCCTTTTATTCTATTACATGAGATTAATAAAAGTATTCATGAAATGGTATTAGCTATCATTGTTATTGTTGAGATATTTATGAATCAAAATCAAAACAAGACAGGCGTCACTGACTAGACTGGGTTTTGATATAGTCTCCTTTCTTATTTAGTCTTATGTTACATTGTAAAATTTAGTTGTCGATTAAAACAACCATTTAATAATTGATACCAACTGGTGTTTTTTCTTTTAAACTAACATGTAATCAGCAGTTTCCTGTTGAATCCATTTAATCGAAAAGCCATTTCTCTTCCCTTACTCTAACTCTGGAGGGACTTTTGTGACTAAAATATATAATATTCCCAGTTTTATTTATACTAACTTTTTAATAGCATATGGGATTCAAATTTAGCAACTGATGCAGCAAGTGTTAAAGTTATTGTCAATAGCAGCAATATTAAATGCATCGGAAAGATTACGATAGACAGTTTTTTTCAAAGAATAAACTAGAATTAAAAGATTTATATCAATTTGACCTTACTACCAGCGTTAAATGCCTCTCCATGAAGTCTGAAAAAGAAAGGATAATATTTATATTTTCTAAACATATATGTAGTTGATCACGCAAACTACTCTGACGTTATGCCATATCTGTAAAATAATGTAAACATTTATGTTTATGAGTGGATATGTTATTCCTATAGATTACAAATCTCTAGGGATCATTGTCTTACTTGTTGAAGTACAAATGTAATTAAATTAGTTTCTATTGATTTAAATTTCTACAATATGTTTAAAAGCCTATGCTTTGATGTCAAAATATTTTGTATCTTAATTTATCAGCATTTGATCTCACAAATTCTGAATCTATACATATTTCTAAACAGTTGTTTGTAGACCATGATGTTATCCGTGGAGATCAGATAACGAATACAAGACATATCAATATTGCCCCGTTTGTCAGACTGTCCATACTCCTCTCTTACATGCAGAAGCAAGCAATGTGATATTGTATTGTTATTGCATGAAATTGTTTCTGTGGTACACAACCTATTTTGCTTTCGAGAAATACCTTTTAACAAATTTAATAAGTTTAATTATCTTTAGTAAGCTTTTTCAGTTGATATTTTTCTGTAAACTGAACGACATGTAGAAATTAAACATTTATTTTATCAGTGTAGAGCTAAACCTGTTTAGAAATATTATTTTAAACGTTTTCAGATCATTAGCTTCTAAATAGATTTAGTATCAAAATCAATGGAATATTTGTCTTATCTAAGAATGAAACTGTTACAAGTCTGGTAGTTGTATTGCTGCTTGTGTATTGTTACACTTTTACTGTATTATGCAAATCTACAGGTTATTATTAAAAGCAGGTCTAGATGGGAATATATGATCTTTTAAGGGAATGTTTTACATATTGTTGTTAAATATCACCTTTTCCATATTGCTTTCGTTTCTTCCCATAGTCACAAATACAAAATAAGAATGTGAAAAGATACACATTCAAAACATAAGACTTTTGCCATTGCTTTTTTATATTAATTCCTGCAGAAATTTAATTTTCTCTGTTTGAAAGTTCAGTGCAAGGATTCATTTGACCTAAGATGTACATGTGACTTTAGTCTCTGTATTTCTCACTTTATAAACACTTTAGTGTTCTGGTACTTCTTATTTTGTGAAATGCATTTCATATAATTTACATGGTTAGCACAACACAGTAACGTTCTCTCTTTTGAATGCAATAAATGCAATAATGCAATAAAAACGTGCGTAGGAAGACCGTTTGTATCTTAAGGTTTCCAAAGGATGTAAGATCAATCTTTATATTGGTTACGCGTGCAAGAAATAGGGCAAATGTTTCTAGTTTTGTTTACATATGATTAATTAATATTGATTGATCATTCTTTCGTTGCCAATCTCACAGTTTGTGATCTGACTTGATCCAGCTTAATCCAGAGTAATCATTGCCATTATAGTTGGAGATGGATGCATCATCATTGCTGGACTGTTACTCATAATATGTATATGGGACAGGGAAGTTTAAATATAAATTCTAAGTACTACTCTGCTTTCGAATTATTTCATATTAATTTTCAAAGATTTGTACCTGAAATATATGTTTGAACAAAAATATAATGCGTGTGTGTGTGTGTGTGTGTGTGTGTGTGTGTGTGTGTGTGTGATTTCGATTTTTTTATGTACCTTTAACATTTTTCCAGTCATATGGCTACGATGTCTGCAGTGTGGCAGTTTACAGTGATGTCTAGCACTGTGGCATCATCCTGCAGACATGTATAATCATGTCCCACCCAGTCACATTATTCTGACACCAGGCCGACCAGTCCTAGCACTAACCTCTAAATGCTGAGCGCAAAGCAAGGCTGCTGATTGTACCGTTTTCATCAGTCTTTGGTATGACTCGGCCGGGGTTGAAACCAGCTAGGCCTACCTTCCGCATCCAAGGCGTAAGCTCTAATCACTTAGGCCACCAGAGTGGTTGTAATATTTGTACTTGAAACATATGTTTTAAAAAATATTTAATAAAATAATATATTTAAATTTTGATTTATTTATTTATTATTGCTTATTTATTTATTTGTATATTTAAGAACTAATATTATTTCTTTGTATTATATTTATAACAAGTTTGATTCTGTGCTGCTGGAAAAGACTAAATCAATACATTATGTTTAAGAATGTTGCACAGATCTACTTGTAAAAAGTAGTTACTTAGGAAATTTTGCTGATGGTAGTGAAATATTTCGCAGTAATGAAGGTTACACCTACTTGTTCAATGATGTCGTTAGGAAACTTTAAAACTTTAGTCCTAAAATAATAGTTTGAAATGTACGAAAGATCTAATGGGGCCATTGCAAAAGATTCACAGATATGAAACATACTACAAATTGTTGCCTGATGTCTTTCAGAGAGTCAGTTCATGAAAAGTATATTTCGAAAGTAAAAGGATTGTTACTATCCCCCAAAGAGTTGTATTTCACAGTCATGAAGATTTGTCCAAGTTGTTGCATGATGACTGCATGCCATGTTTGGAAATTTAATAATTTAAAGATATGAAAGGGATCTGTTGCAGAGAAAAAAATATATGGAAGATATACAAAGTAAAACGAGATTTTCCATATTACCTTATAGAGTTATATTTCACTATTATGGGGGTTATTCCAAGCTGTTGCATTATGCTTTCTTGCCATATTTTGAAATTTAGTCCTACAAAATAATATTATAAAGGCAGAAAACGTCTTCATGGGAGTTCTTGCATTACACGAATATTTGGAAGATATAAAAAGTCTAAAGGGATTTTCACTATTGCGCCATAGACTTGTATTTTACAGTTATTGGGGTTATATTAAATTGTTGCACAATACAAGCATACCATGTTTGGAAAGTGAATCATGTAAAGACCGTTGTAAAGGTAGGAAAGGTCTTCAAGAGAGTGGTTGCAAATATGAATATTTGGAAGAAACTAAAGGCCTAAAGATCTTGTTACTTTTCCCCATGGAACCTATTGGGGTTATTCCATGTTGTCGCATGATGCTTGCTTGTAATATTGTGCAATTCAGTCCTAGAAAGATTGATTTAAAGATATGAAAGGTTTTGAGGGGAGATGTAGCACAAAATGAATATTTAGAATATTAAAAATCTAAAGGGACTGTTACTATTGTATTGCCCATAGGTTATGTTTCACAGCCTCAGGTGTTTATTCCAAGTTGTTGCAGTATGTCTGTATGCCTGTTTTGGAACTTAGTCCTAAAAAGACTATTGTCCAGGAAGAGGAGACCTAGAGGGGCGATGTTACATAACTTGAATAGTAGGAAAATATTAAATGTTTAAAGTGAATTTTACTATTGGCCCATAGACTTGTATTCACAATTAAGGGGGTTATTCCAAGTTGTTGTATGATGCATACATGGTATATTTTTGTTAAATTAATCATTTTAAATACTATTGTAAAGGTAAGAAAAGTCTTCAAGGTGGTTGTTGCAAAAAAGATTATTTTTAAGAGATTAAAAGTCTTTTGGTGTTGTTACTGTTGCCCCATAGATTTATATTTCACTATGGGGGTTATTCCAAGTTGTTATATGCCTCTGTTATTTAGTCCTAGAGGGACCAATTTAAATATAGGAAAGGTCTTGAAGGGAGTTGTGGCATGAAAAGAATATTCGAAATATATTAAAAATCTCAAGGGACTGATACTGTTGCTCCGTTTGGTTATATTTCACTGCAGTGGGGGTTATTCTAAGTTGTTGCATGATGCTTGCATGCTACTTTTGGGAATTTAGTCTTAGAAAGACTGATTTAAATGTAGGGAAGGTCTTGAAGAGAGTTTAGGATCCAGAGAACCAATAAAGTATGCACGTAACATACAAAGAGATTGAAAAAGACATTTGTGTCTTTTTGGATATCTTCCTTACATGATTTTACAGCAAACGAGTATAACATTTTCATGGTAGTATAAGGTATGGTACATATTCTTACAAAGGGTTACAGCTGAGAAAAGTCTAAAATAAATCTTATGCTGGATTGAAGATATTGTCATTTAATAAAGGGTACCAATGATAAAACAACAACTATATGATGATTTTAAGAAATTTATTTGCATTCTTATTTATACATTTCATATGAAGAACTAATTCTGTGTTAAAAACTGTCCTGGATGGTGACCTCAGCCTCAAGATGAGAGATGCCTTCAACATCTGCTATCATGCAAATCAGTAAATTGAAGTTGATGAAGAAATAAAAAAATGCTTTAAAATATTTTATCAAACTTGAGAAGGTGATATAAGGTGTCCAAGTACTTCATTCAATATATATCCATATTCATACCTGGATGTACTGTTAGGACTCTATTGTCCTAAAGTCAATAACATAAAAGAATGAAAATCAGGGGTTTTGTAAAATTTAAAAAATAATTTATTTCCCTAGTGTACAAAGTGAAGATTTAAAAAGAACTTACAGTATTGTGAATTATATCCGAAATAGTTCAAAAAGTTATATCACTCGTCCTTTAGGGTATTCCAAATGAAATCTAGTTCTGTTCTGAACGAATTCAAATCTTGAAAGTGCTGATGTACCAACAACCTGGAATAGCCTAGAATAGTGTTGATGTGCTAACAATCTTGATGTATCAGAATTTTATAATCCAAAATGTCACTAGATGAATTGACAATAATCCCAAAATAGTGATTTAGTTTGAAAATATTTTTGAGCACTTTATAATACCAGTTAATAATTTTTGTTTTCAAAATCCTCACAAATTAAACTGAACACATCTGAAGTTGAAGATAGGAAATAAGAATTTCTGTTTACTTCTCCCGTACAGAAAAGCATCAAACACAAAATTAAAACCAAGATGGGGATCATCTTAATGAAAATTTATATCGAACTGTAAACATAATTCACTTTAGAATTTTCTAAGGTCAGAATGAAGGCTGTGTCTAGAACTCAAAACCAAGTAAACATGATTACACATAAATAATAATAATCTTAATATATAATCTACAACCATAGACAAAAAATATCTATGTAAAATGTTGTTTATAAGAAAGGGTATTAGTCAGGTAGGCCCAAACTCCTACCCTCAATTATGGACAAGGGTCAATCACACAATAAAAATTAAATATACATAACAAATAATCATTGACAAAAGGAAGTACATAAAACAGGTAAATTAGATAGATGCTACAGTACAGTGAGTGATCTCTCTCTTCTTCCTCCCTCCCCTCATACAATATAATGCTACCATGCCTTTTTACAGTGATTATTGACTTGATTATTCCAGGCCTTGTTAGCGTGATTACTGACTTGATTACTCCAGGGTTTGTTATAATGATGGAAAATTGTAATTTATTCTCCAAACGTTGCTGCAGAGATTTTCTGACTTCGAATCCTCTTGGACATAGTCACGAAACGGGTATGGACTCCATCAAGTCATCAATCCATACCTTTTCTGCTGAGCCTGTTAGCACAAACAAATAAAAGCAATGATTGCCAAGTCTTGTTATGAAGTTGTTAAATTTCAGCGTCATTACTGCCCTATCATTAAGTTTATTTTTTTCTCCCGCTGTCAGGAGGATCTTGTCAGAATCGCCTTGCATAACATGAACGTCAACAGAATAAGAACTATAACACGACAAACATGTTCGCACTGCTTCAGCTAGTTCTCCATAATTTAATATAGTAACTTGTTGATGATACTTTATCTCCAGAGATGTAGTCTCTGGCGACTCTGTCGTCCGCGATTGCATTTTATTTTATAAATTAGATAAAAATATATTGTATTATGGACTTGATGAAACGACTTGCTGGTATCTACGCGGACAATAAAGTCGTTGGCGATACAATCGCAGGTGATAAGGTCGTCGAAGATAAATGTGGGTCTTATACCGGAGACGACATTTTATTTAACAATGACGATGAACATGACGAGATTGTAGGTGTAGTTGATAATAAAAATTGCAGCAGACCGACTACTGGTCGATATAATGTAAAATATAATATCAGAAAGGAAATTTTGAAATTTAATTTTTCGATAGACGAGAATCAGTTATTTTGGCAGCTGATAAAACCTTTCTTAAACATTAGATTTTCAGACCGACAGAAAAATATAAAATTCGATTTCATATTTGCTAAGATATTTAACCTAACGACGATTTATGATGATCGGAGACAATATCTAATATCGTTATGTAAGCCTGTAAATTGTAAATCTGTCAAACGTTAGTACGAGGAAATTTATAACAGCATTATTTCCCGATGTTGATTATTTGTTTAGCTGGTACCCAACTATTAAATGTATCGCTGTATCCGCTCCACTTGACAAGACTTTTGTTGCCGCGCTTCCTAATAACATTTTCGATAACAAATACATCTTATTCAGTTTTCTTAGTTGTTTCTCGTAACAACTACCAGTTATTGGTTCCCCTGCTAGATCATTTAACGCATATGTTACTGGTATTGTTAAAAGTACTTTATCAATAACAAACACTTCTTCGCTTAAGTTTGGAGTAAATCCTTTCTAGAACACCCTTTTCACTAACGAAATTCTAACTTTATCACCAACTTTAAATTTGTGTCTGCGGTACATGTTTTCATTTGCTAATATCGGTTTTTCAATTGCGTCATTTGGTGACATTTTTATTGATCTGTGTTTTGTGTTATTATATTTGTCAACTATCTGCGGAAAATCATCAATATATCTGTTTGTGTTTTTGGCTGTCAAGCACTTATGTATAAGTTTGTTCAGTGTACGATTAAATCTTTCAACGATAATGCTTTTTCCTTCGTTTGTTGTCACATACTTTTTGATGTTATTTTGCTCCAAAAACTGCTCAAATTTTTTATTAAAAAACTCTGCTCCGTGATCGGTCCAAATTTTATTTGGTTTTCTTTCTGTGCTTGTTATTATTTGCGCTAGCGCATCAGCCATTGATGTCCCGTTTTATCTGAAACGGGTATACTAAACGCGTACTTACTAAAAACGTCTATAACATTAAAGAAGTATTTTTACTGTCATTAAATTGAGCAAGATTTGAGACATCTACTAAATCTATTGCCCAGATATCAACTACGGCGTTTGCGACAACCTTATGTCGTGGAATCTTTTTTTTTAGGTTTGTGTAATTCTGATGCCAGATCATCATACAATTCTTTTTTGCCAAGTGCAGACTTTCCAAGTCCGAATTTAAATTTAGCACCAATAATCCCTTGAACCAACCTTCGATCAATACGCTCTCGTATATTTGCCGGTTTCATGTCATGCAACTAGTCCAACATGACTTTATCACAGTCTGATTTTGAATTTTCTACAAGAACGTTATCAATACGTTCTATATCTCGGTAGCAAATGTAATGCCTCATCGCTATTGAATCAACTTGATTGTAAGGTTCTTGTTCAGGTAGCGGATTATCGTTTTCATCCAGTTGCTTGTCTAGCGGATTATATGGACCAGTGAATTTGTGAAATGGCAATGTCCACCCGGATTTTGGTTTCGGTAATTTTCCAATAAATTTATGGGTATCAATTCCGCTGCCAATTACTTCTTGGCGATTGCAACGCTGACAGTAAGTAATAATCTTATCTTGTTCTATGCAAAGATCTTTATTACAATCACAATTACATTTCATTTTATTTTATTGTATTAATCGTCGACAAAAATATTGTAAGATCTGAAATTTTTTTGTGAAAAATGCCGTTTTCTGACCAATTTTACTTGCTTTTTAGGGTAAAATGGTCAAAAAAATCAGAGAAAATCAGTCCGATTTCTCATTTTTCACGGGTCAAACCTCGAGGATGTTAACGGGAATGTAAAATAGGAAAATTGAAAAATCAATTGTTTGCTAGTTTTTACCGGTTTTTACCAGTTTTTTTGCCTGAAATATACAAAAAATAACAAACACTGTGAAAAAAATTGGATAAAAACTACCAAAAACTTCATTTTTCAATTTTTCTATGTTAAATTCTCGTTGACCCCCTCGAGGTTTGACAGGTGAAAAATGAGAAATCCGACCAAAAATAAAAACCAATGGGTACTTACCTTCGTCAGAGACAGACAGTTAATCGTATACTAAAATAACTTTAACACATGCTCCAGCTCCAGTTACTGATTTCAGAAACATACTTATGTTTCTTCCACAAACAGCACAAACACATTTTAATATTAATCTATTATCTTTTTTATTATGTTGTCTCATCCCTGTTATCTGTTTTAGTTTTACATTTGAGACAGTATGTTGACTGTGTCATTTTTTATACTTGATTGCCACACAAAATTGTGTCACACAAAACTCATAGCAATCTCATCATTAAGGGTAGAAAGTTACTTGTCAAACTGTAAAATAAACTTTACAAAATCAGAGGATCGGGACATTTGCCGAGCAAACATAATACAATAATGACCACAAGCGGTTGTCCCAATTGGCAGTAGTTGATTAGACGAATAACATATTTTTTCAAATTTCTTAAAAATATATTTTTTTTAAAAGATCGCTCGGAGGAAGTCCAAACGAATCAAAATAATTGTTATCGTAAATAGCCACCCAATGTGTGCCAGACCCATCATTAAAGTTC
>JAECUM010016468.1:0-31116 GCA_016617855.1 Megalonaias nervosa | reverse complement strand
GAGAGAGAGAGAAATTTTGACTATAATTGTAAATTGTCATGGTCATTTTTGCAATAGCGTATTACATACTAACCTTTGTCCATGAGTGTAGATTAAACTTTAAGATAATATTTGTAAGCATGCTTACTTGGATCTGAATTCAGGACATTGGTGTTCCCTTTCGAAATTCTCGGTCTATCCGTTTTTGTCATGTTCTTTACTAAAATTTAAGTAAAGGACCTGATCTTTTTCACAATTTCGAATGTTTTGACCTTACTCCTGGTCATCTTATTTTGTCTTAGGTTTCTATATAAAGGTAGTGATCAACGGAATCATTTATTCGTATTTTAACATCTGTGTAGCAGAATCATTCCTTTAGATGTGTTCACTTACAATTTGAGAGGATTTATTTAAATTGTTCATTGGAATTTGAAAGTACACATTGATACCTTTGGACTAAATCGCTATTTTTGATTATTCTGAATTTATTCAAGGTCATTCGAGATTATATCATAGTAGTACAGCATTATGTCTAACACATCAGCACATTAAGACTATTGGAACATCAGCACATTCAAGATTGGAATTCATTGGGAACACCACTGGAATTCATTCGGAACATTCGATACTTTTTGACTTGTGATAGAACTTGTAGAACTATTTGGAATTTGATTCACAATAAAAGTTCGTTTTAAATTTTCACTTTGTATTCTACGAAAAAAAATTATTTGTTGATCTCTACTAAGCTTGCTGGTTTTCACTCTTTTCTGTTACTTACTTAAAGATCAGCATGTATGTATGTATGTATGTATGTATGTATGTATGTATGTATAGGCATTTATTTATTAACTTATTTTTCACGACCAACCGCCGATAAGACGTCTGGCATTAATCAATTACCCGTCTTGCTTTATAAAATTGAAATTCGAAGAATTTTTAAAATCCGAATGCTAAATGTAAGACCCTTTCTTCAACAGTCAACCATCTGAAAATGTATTTCATTGTTTTGCCCCAATTGACCCCTTCGGAAAAATAGACTGCCAAGCCTTGCCATTAACTTATATGCTTCTGTTAACCGGAGAGTTTTTTCTTTGCAAAATGTCCCAGTAATTGATACAAGACTTTCTATTGCATAACATCAATTTCATGAAAATGAAATAAAAAAATATCAAAAAAATTGGAATTGTATGTTGAATACAGTTAATTTATTTGGGTCAATAATACTAAATTTAGTCCTGAGATTCAATATATTTGCCACACTAATATAGGCACGTTTTTGTCCGACCAGCCGATTTTGGAAGGATTCACACCTAGCAGATGACTCAGGAGATAAGTGGTCGCATGGAACCTCTGTGATGCGATAATCGATATCACCAGCGGCCAATGGATCTGTTTGAACTCCCTACATCTGAACTGTAATTTAATGGCTTACTGTCCCCATCTCCACCCAGAGACCTAATTTTGTTAGATAAAACATCGATATATGCTTAGTGTTCTCATCTACACCCAGAGGCATCGTTTCATTAAATATAACACGGATACATGCCCTAGTGTCCTAATCTCCACCCAGAGGCTTCATTTCATTAGATATAACACCGATAGATGTTGAGTGTCCCCATCTGCACCCCGAGGCCTCGTTGCTTTGGATATAACACCTATGCATGCTTAGTGTCCCCACCTCCTTCCAAAGGTCTCGTTTCATTACATATAACACAGATACACGTTTAATGTCCTCATCTCCATCCAGTGGCCTCATTTCATTAGACATAGCACCGATACAAGCTTAGCGTCCCTATCTCCAACTAGAGGCTTCATTTCTTTGGATACAAAACCGATCAATGCTTAGTGTCCCCATCTCCACCCAAATGTCTCGTTTCATTAGATATAACACAGATACATGCTTACTGTACCCATCTCCATTCAGAGACCTCATTTAATTAGATATAACACAGATACATGCTTAGTGTTACCATCTCCTCTCAGAGGCCTGATTTCATTATAATAAGACCGATATATTCGTAGTATCCCATCTTCACCCAGAGGCCGCATTTTATTAGATATAACACCGATACATGCTTAGTGTCACTATCTTCACCTAGATGCCTCGTTTCATTAGAAATAACACCGATACATGCTTATTGTCCCCATCTCGACAAAGACGCTTCATTTCATTATATTTAACACCGATATATGATTAGTGTCCCCATCGTCACCCAGAGGTATCATTTCATTAGATTTCGATAGATGTTTAGTGTTCCCATATCCACCCAGAGACCTCATTTCTTTAGATATAACACTAATACATGCTAAGTGTCCCCATCAACATCGATGCCTGCTTAATCTCCTCATCTCCGTCCAAAGGTCTCGCTTCATTAGATGTAACACAGATACATGCTTCGTGTCCCCATCTCCAGCCAGAGGCATAGTTTCATTAGATATAACACCGATACATGATTAGGGTCGCTATCTCCATCCAGAGGCCTCATTTCTTTGGATATAACACCGAAGCATGCTTAGTGTCCCCATCTACATCCAGAGACCTCGTTTCATTAGATATCACAGACACATGCTTTGTGTCCTTATGTACACCCAGAGCCCTCATTTTATTAGATATAACTCGATACATGCTTAGTTTCCCTATCTCCACCCATAGCCCTCATTTTATTAGATATAACACGATACATGATTTGTGTCCCCATCTTCACCCAGATACATCATTTCATTAGATATACCACGATACATGCTTAGTGTCCACATCTCCACCCAGAGAGCTCATTGGATTAGATATAATACTTATCTGTGATTAGTGGCTCCATCTTCACCCAGAGGCCTCATTTTATTAGATATAACACCAATACATGCTTAGTTTCCCCATCTCCTCCCAGAGGCCTCATTTCATTAAATATAACACTGATAGATGCTTAGTGTTCCCATCTCCACACAGATATCTTATTGCATTAAATATAACACGATACATGCTTTGTTGCTCTGTGTCCCCATCTACATCCAGAGACCTCGTTTCATTAGATATAACACAAATACATGCTTAGTGTTACCATCTCCACCCAGAGGCCTCATTTCATTAGCTATAACACCGATACATGCTTAGTGTTCCTATCTCCACCCAGAGCCCTCATTTTATTAGATATAACACGATACATGATTAGAGTCCCCATCTTCACCCAGATATATAATTTCATTAGATATACCACGATACATGCTTAGTGTCCACATCTCCGCCCTGAGACCTCATTGGATTAGATATAATACCCATATGTGATTAGTGGCCCCATTTTCACCCAGAGGCCTCATTTTATTAGATATAACACTGATACATGCTTAGTGTCCCCATCTCCTCCCAGAGGCCTCATTTCATTAAATATAACACTGATACATGCTTAGTGTCCCCATCTCCACACAGATATCTCATGTCATTAAATATAACACGATACATGCTTAGTGTCCTCATCTCCACCTAGAGGCCTCATTTCTTTAGATATAACACTGACGGATGCTCTGTGTCCCCATCTACATCCAGAGACCTCGTTTCATTAGATATAACACTGATACATGCTTAGTGTCCCCATCTCCACACAGATATATCATTTCATTAAATATAACACGATACATGCTTTGTTGCTCAGTGTCCCCATCTACATTCAGAGATCTTGTTTCATTAGATATAACACAGATACATGCTTAGTGTTACCATCTCCACCCAGAGGCCTCATTTCATTAGTTATAACACCGATACATGCTTAGTTTCTCTATCTCCACCCATAGCCCTCATTTTATTAGATATAACACAATACATGATTTGTGTCCCCATCTTCACCCAGATACATCATTTCATTAGATATACCACGATACATGCTTAGTGTCCACATCTCCACCCAGAGACATCACTGGATTAGATATAATACTTACATGTGATTAGTGGCCCCGTCTTCACCCAGAGGCCTCATTTTATTAGATATAACACCGATACATGCTTAGTGTCCCCTTTTCCTCCCAGAGGCCTCATATTTCATTAAATATTACACTGATACATTCTTAGTGTCCCCATATCCACAAAGAGATCTCATTTCATTAAATATAACACGATACATGCTTGGTGTCCTCATCTCCATCTAGAGGCCTCATTTCTTTAGATATAACACTGATACATGCTCTGTGTCCCCATCTCCTCCCAGAGACCTCATTTCATTAGATATAATACCGATTTGTTGAAGCTGACGTTGACGTTGCAGTCATACATGGTTTTAGTTTTCAAATTGCAAACACATTCGTCCTAAGAGGCAATTTTATCGCGAAGGTAATTGTCTTACATAACCGTTGTGGACTGATTTACTGTTTTGTAAATATCGTAAATCAACCTGAAAAATTATCTCCCTTACACCTATCGCTAGCTGTAGGTAAGATGGGAATTTTGATGTTCACTGCGACGTGCTGGTATTACCAAATTCATGTTGATTCAAATACTTGTCCACAAAAATATAGGTAATTTGGTACCTTGGATACACTCATGAATCCATTGCAGTATGGTTTTATTAAGCAAGATATCCCTTGAAGTCTGGTCTTTGTAATGGATGGAGCGACTTAATTTTCGGATTGCTCTGCGTGATGGCGCGGAGTGTATTCATTTCCGAAGATATTTCAGCTATTTTAAGGATTTTATACAGTATAAAAATGACACCCGATTGCAAGATGTGAGCAAAACACCTGACTAACCGATGTGACACAGGACTCCCGATTAGCCGACGTGGCACAAGACACCCGTTTGGCCGATGTGACAGTGGACATCCGCTTGGTCGATGTGATACAAGGCACCCAACTGGCCGATGTGACACAGGAATTGGAAATTTCAAAAGGTTTTATGTATGATGATACGTAATACGATTTGATTCACATAATCTTAAGCTCATAGTGGTAACTTACAATTCATACATACCACTCACTTACTGATGACTTACCACGTGGTATTTGGCCTTGGAGTGATTTTGACATGTGGTCGATATTTTGATCTGATAAACGCTCTCGCATGGAGTTTTCAGACTAAAATCTGCGCCTGATAGTTTTTCTTGATGCCATCGTGCCTTTGGCGACTTTGGTTGTGACAACCTTGGTTCTGGTTGGGTTGGGTTTTTTATGTATCAAAGCCGGCCCGCCGAAACGAAAATACAGTGGTACTGATATTCACAACTTTCTTTTGCGCAAGTGCAGGTTATATTAAGGACCATAAGCTGTCACACGGTTGTGTCGGTCCTTTCGTTCGACACACACTACGTAGCTTATTACAAATTCCCAGCGAGACATTTTATAATCAGTTCGCGAGCTTTTGCTCTTCGGCCGGTTATTAATAGGTTTTTCCAACTTCGTCAGTTGCAACCGGAGCGAATGACTTGTGCACTATCGAAAATCACATTCGGAACAACTGTTGTTCACAGCGTACAATATATTGGCAGAAGGAAACAAACTCACAACGCGAATGTTGTTGGTCGCCAAAGGAGAATCACCCAAAAAATGACAAATTTGTGTATATTCCTAGAACTTCCGAGGTTATATCTTGCCGGAAATAGTCACCTGGATTTTAATTAAAAGCGAGAATATATATCAAGCACAAGAGGTGATTAGATTACCACCTATTCTTTAGGCGAAAATTACAGGAGAGAGGTACATGCGTACTCTTTTGACAAATAATTACATGAATAAACGCAAGGTGTCTCAAACCATTTTCAAACGTCGGCTTGGCAAACTTTGTTTTCATGCATGTCGCCGATAAAAGGTGACACATGGAAAGCATGAGCAAACGTGAGAGGACAAAACATTTCAGAGAAAAAAAGCAAAGAGTGAATTCATTGATATTGGGATATTTCCACGAGGGACTCGAATTTTGCATTGTTTTCCTAATGGATGCATAAGTAAATCCGAATGAGAACCTAATGTGGAAAAGTGAAAAAGAGAGGATAAATCTGACGATGAAGCGTTAATTAAAATTAAGTTAATACAGTTCTGTTGTCGACATTCCCGTATGTAGCTTTGCGAGTTTTTAGTGATTTGGAAGCTGGTGTTGGGAAGATATTTCTCAACCAAGTAATTAGCCAATTTCAAGGAGCAAATGTCACAATAGTGTTATGTATATTTAATTTGCGTGTTTGTTTTTAATTTTTTTTTATTTCATTACATGATATGGTTATTGTAACATTATATTTAATAGCTGACTATGTCAAAGATCAGTGACAGTTATTATTTAAACAACACAGGATTATTATCCTTAGCTGAGTCAGGGATACTTCTCACACAGCTACTAGATCCTGGAATGTGTGATGAAAGTCATATTTTTTATTGACCTCTAAATTCCTCTAAACCAATGAACTTTCTACCATCATCGGGGTTTTTTCTTTATATGTCTCAGTTTGTCATATAAATTTTGTTTAGTGGAAAATTAGTCATTCCTGCAATAACATCAGAATGAGAAATCAGTCTTATCGGTGTAATCAGTGTTTTATTTGGACTGCAATGTATTCCGTCAAATTATTTATTCACTGGAAAAACAAAGTGACCATTCAAAATAATATTCTTGGGAGTAGAGACTTGGATTTATAGTGAAATTCAAACAAGATTATATTCTTGGATATTTTTATTGTGATTCAACAAAAGACTGTTGGTACATCATTACTATGCAGGACAGTCACAGGCACATCAACACTTCCAGCGTTGGATTTATGTTGGAATAACACTATTCAGAACTTTAATCAGTTAGGACTTGTGTTAGAAATGATATGATTATTTGGAATTTAATTCACAATACCTTAAATTGCTTTTTGTACATTTTCACTTTGTATTCTAGGGAAATAAATTATTTGTTGAATTTTACAATATATGTTGGTTTTAGCTTTTTTCTATTACTTTCTTTAAGACCATAGAGTTGTAATAATGGACAGTATTCACGACACTTTATGCTACGATGGAGTAGTTTCATAAAATGGACCCTCCCTTTTTGTTTAACGTAGTGAATTCCTGGGTTGTTCTAATGAATAAGTGTTCGTAATGTTAGAAATAATTCTTTGTGTCGGGTATTTGGGTCGTGATATGTTGCACATGGCATAAAGTACCAATATTCGGCTTGGAAAGGTCTACAGATAAGCTATACAAATGCAAAACAAGAAAAACTATGTATATATGCAATTTTAGTTTCCTGATGTGTAGTAATGAGTTGATTAAAACGAAATCATTTGCAATATTTGCCAATTTATAAAACTTCATTTGCCAACGACTGTTATCCTGAGGTCTTTGAAAGCAGGGTAAACAATGGAACTTATGTCACACTCACGTAGGTGTTTGATTCGCTCGGAGAGTGAGAAACCTTGCGTGTAACAATATCCATATGTAAATTGCAAATATATATTTTTGCTGACTTTAGTTATTGGCATATGATTTTAGGGTGCAAACAAAGATAACAGAAAACGAAAGTTCTTTATTTGCTTAATAAGTATAACATAATTTCCTTAAAATATATCATTGTTGTAACATTATGCCATATTGTTTTACTGTCGTTGTGATATTATGTCCTCGCTTTTTAGGACAAATTTTAATCTCCAAGGGGCAAGTTCCAGTAAACTTGAAACGTACACGTACTAAAAGCCCTGGTTGTTATATGAAATACAATAATACATTGGATATAATTCCTTGATACATTTTATTTATTTAAGAGGAAAGTTTAATCGCGTTCGTATTTACTGCAAATATGTTGATGTCTACATGTACGAATGGCTAAACGTCAAATGTATTGCCTCATTAACTATGTAATAGTTGACAAATAACGAAACTATTGAAATTATACAAGAACCCTTCTTCTGCCCTTCTACCTGTCCTCAAAGATATGTATTCTCCTAATTTTTAAAACCATACCTGGATGACCTAGCCTTTCATTGTTTAGATTCTGATCGAGGACTCCATCACAATCAGCATCTCCCAATTCCTGTCCGTTGGAGACACCATCCCCGTCCGAGTCTCTCTGACACAGCGTCTGATATTGGGGCCGGTAGGAACTGTTCGGGTCCTCATCCATAACTCTAAACTGTCTAAATTCCTAGAATTGAAGATAAAATTGTTATGCTTCACCGCAATTCACTTCAATCACTATATTGGTGTAGGAAACATTTCTGTATTAACAGATAATATGTACTGCACTCCCTAACTATAGTAGTAGACGAAAAAAAGGATTCTGGCTCAGAGACCCATTTCTCTAAATGGTTCTGAACCAGGGACCCTACACCTGATGCCAAGAAGTATCACCATTACGTTGGCAACAAATCCGATTTTATTTATAAACGTTTAGATGCAATTTTATTTCGAAGTTCTTTGCACTTTGGGATTATTTTTAAGGTTTAGAAAAAATTTTATTTGTCGGATTTTTCTAAATCTCATCATCAATCATCAGCGTTTCAACTGTTGAGATTAAAAATATTTCATCGTTGCTATAATAAAGACTGAACATTACTCTACCACTAACACAACGACGAGACTCAAATAGATCTTTTATCTGCGGTTTATTAAGCGGATATTTTTTGCTAACGAAATACACTTTTGATCTATCGAGGTCGATAGTGATTTTGGTATATTTATGCTGACTAATAGGGTTATGAAAGTTATCAAAGCCTTCTGATATTTCACGGTTTAAATTTTCAAGATAATCAAAATAATCGCTGTCGCCGGATCTAATCAAAGAAAGTTTTAGTCTGTTTTGTGAAAATCCATTTCCGTTAAAACATATTCCGGATTTTTCATTTTTAAGGTCAAATGTAAGCGGTATACCATCTTTCATTAGATATTTAATTTTTCTGTTGTTACTGTTTTCGATTGTTACTTTATCAAGCATTATTTATATATTTCACACAAAATTTCATACCCTGACCCAACGACTTAGTCATCAAATATAATATCAAGAATAGATCTATCATCGACACCAAAGGTTTTGACTTCATCATCGTAACAGTATTCAAGTGCAAAAGTGTCTATTCCATTTTCGCAATAACGTTTGTCCTCAAAATTACTTAATCCACGTTTTATGATAACATCTGTTTCAAGTTTGTGATGATTTGTTCGGATAGCCATTGCTCTTACAAAACTGATACCTCCATCAAGTGCGTACTTGTAATCATCAAATCCCATAATTTTTTTTTAACAAAATCACGGGGTAATCCTTTTGCCTTTTTCATCATTTCATTATTGTCCAGCAACACGGCATACATTTCACTTCGCAATCCAATAAAATATTTGATGATAAGAGAGATTTTTTTCATCTTTAAACTTCCAATAACCTCTTAGTTGTATCGTCATAAAATTTACTATCGCGAGGATAATCGAAAAGATCAAACAAACCTGTTGCCATAAATATCTTGATACACATCGTTATCAGCACAATCAGCTCCATCTATTTCATAAACGAGAGTCAGTATCAGTAAACAATAATTTACTTGACGGCCATTTGTTTTTAACAAAATTGTAGTGGAAATCATACATAAGCCACTTCGATAAATCTAACACAGATGCCCAAACATAAATTGGCTTTTTTAGTTTTAGATTTGTTTTTCGTCGCTGTATCGCGACAAGGTTTTCAATAAACATTTTCATACTAACAAAACTATCATCTGACACAAGTTTGTTTCTGCGGTCGATATCATTAACTAGTTTGATATTTACTCGTTTTCTAATATTTTCCATTGTTTTTCCAAAGACTGAATTATTCAAAAGCTTAAAGAATTTTTTTTTTCAAAATCGGTTTTAGCTACAGCTCTTCTAGAAGTGTTTGAGCTATTATAACCTCTCATCCAAGGCAACTGATTAAAATTTAAAACTCGATGAACATTTCCCAGAATAAGACCAGCATCTATTGCCTGCCTTAAAACCTTATAATGCAAAACGTAATTTCGTTTATTGAGTAAGTTTGGAACGAGTTTTTTACAATCGAGTTTGTTTTGGCGATGCTATTTCCTGTTGTTCTTGGGATAATAAACTAAAATTTATTATCATCGATTCAGCACAGAACGGATAATCGTTATGTAGTTTATGTAACGTAGTATGATAATCAAGATCAACTTCAACAAAATACAATACATCGTCTTTTATCTTTTTTTCTGTTTCCGCTAAAAACTGATCAGGTGTAATCCAACGAAATCCACCAAACGGCATCGATTCAGACATTGCAATATCATATAAGTTATTTGCGTATAGATATATGATGCATATTACTGGTTAGTCAGGATCGTAATCTTTATTTCATGTACTTATTATTTGACTCGGAATATTTTTTTGTTATAACACTAATACCTCCTCGGATACCTTTTCCAATAAAGTTGAACATGTTAATAATTCCAACTCAATTTTGCTAAACTTTAACAAAGCATCCCAAGATAGTCCAGGAGCAGAGTAATACCAACAAGGATCTAGTCACAATTGTTATAACTTGCTCGTCGAAAACTTTCGAACACGTCAGCTAACAATAACACATCGGTTTTTAAGTACAAATCATGATAATCACCAAATATTTTATAATCAAATACTTTCCAAATATTTTGTGCATATTTGTAGTCGTCACGGTTGTATTTTCATTTTTTTAAGCTGTAAATAAAATTTATCTTTGTCAGGTAAAGAAGTTTCATCAAATTTGTTCCAATCGTCTAGATACTCATACGGAAAAACTCCTTTTTTCGTCAACAAGTCTGACTTATCCTTAAAACAATCTTTTAGGTAATAAAAATCACTACAACATTTTAATAGCTCATCTAATGATGCCGCCATAAACTGTAGACTATCAATAAAACGCAACTTACTTAAAGTAACTGACATATACTTTTCAAAGTTGTTTGGGATACATTTGATAACGTTATCGAGTTTTAAACGAGATTTTATCTCAGGATCACCAAAAGCTTCTACTATAATGTGACTGTCATATCCTCTGAAATTGTGAAGAACGACTGGGATAAAATCTGGAGCATGAAATTTTAGATTACATTTATCGTGAGCAGCTACACGATATTCCCTGTTAAATGGCAATGATCACGTACTTTTTTATTACCAGGTTCTGTATCAAAAGGTTTTTCGCAGATATGACAAAATTCTGCTTTTTCGTGATCAATTTCTTGTTGATCCGTCAACTTTATCCCTGACGTTGTCAGGTGAACAATTCTTTTTAAGCCATTAAATACATCATGCACTTCGCTGATCAAATGTTTGAGAAGCCAAATAGCTGGATCCTTACCGCGATATAATTTTATTGGCTTTGATAAAATTGGATCAACAGAACAGACTATTTTCTACGCTACTCCACATGGAACATGATTTTGAATTTTTCTTGTGCTCGATTGGTTAGGATTATTATCAGCGCCAAGTACAGGTTACAGTAAACACTCAAAATAAGCGTAAATAACAAAGGGTATTATTAACGTATGCTTGTGATTAACAAATTTTAGAATTTTTTCTTTTTCCTTAGGCACTGTTATTTGTTGTACCTCCAAGTAGTATTGCAGATGATCTGCAATTTTTCGCTGTCGGAACAGCTGTGTAAACAGCGGTAACAAAAGTACTTCTTATTTTTTTGCTTACTATATTGTTTACCAACAAGCCCGTTAAAGTTTTTAATCCAAACGTAATGGTTTTTATAAAACAATAAGTTTATCGTTGATTGTGAAGCTTTATCTGAAATATATGTTGGATAGACATTTCCTTTATCATCTAAACTAAATACGTTAACTGAAATATTATTTTGTCTTTCAAATTTTGGTATTTGATTTTCAGTAACTGGGAAATCAATTCCTGTGATATTAAATTTTGACGCGTAATCGAAATATTTTTCAACACGATCTGCATTTTTCCCAGCTGGAAACATTGAAGAAAGAATAGACCATTGGAAACATTTGTTAGGAAAGTTTTTTAACGTTAATACAACATTTTTTGTTTTTTATTTTTTGTGGTAGGTCAATATATGAACTACCGCGTAATGCGTTATATTTCATCGTATGAAATAAAACTTCTACAATCATCTCAAACTTCCAACCAGAACCAGAGTGAGTGAATTCTTCTATCTTTTTCCGGATTTCCTGATGTATTTCATTAGCTAACAATTAAAGATCAGTTCCAACCAAAATACGCCTAGATTTAGCTGATATATTATGATCAGCAGTTTCCTCATTAGTCGGCCCACCTGTTGCACGCGACAAAGAAATAATTACACGATATTGTACTATCACTTTGATGCTATTGTGTTTTTTAAGTTCACGCTTCACGGTCGTTTGTAGTAGATGATAAAGATTTGTTGCTGAAAAATTTGCTAAAACAACTTGTTTATCAAATCGGTAGCAGTTATCGAATCCCGCAAAAGCTGTAGCTATTTTTGCTTGTTCTCCGATAAGGCTTCTTTTAGTAATATCTCGCAATTTCAGTATTATATTATATTAAATATCTAATTGAAATATCAAAAATATACAATTAAAGAAATGGATTTCTTATAAGTATAATGACACAAAATTTAATGACGACGAGTGCAAACAAGCAGTAGTATTATTACATCCATCCCAAGTATACTTTTTACGCTGGGAATATGTTAGGGTCAGTGATACATGTAAAAAATATGGTAGATCATTTGGTAAGGCAACACCAGCTGGTTACAAGATCAGCATAAAAAGTGATAATGACGAGAGAGTTGAAATCTTTAGGAAAGATTTTATTTTCACGTTATTTTGTGATGAATGTCCAGAAGGACAACGTGTATATCATGTTAATGGAGCGGTTACCGATGATAAGATAGAAAACCTTGTCTTTACAAGATGAATTTCAACCTCATCCCGTGTTTAATCTTTACGAGGCAAATGATAAAGGAATTATTCGAAGCATAAAAAGGAAAAAAGTCATAGGTTCTATGAATAACATGGGGTATCTTTTGGTACGTGTTAGATGAACACAAAAATATTCTGTTGGTTATCAATCGCATAGGTTTGTTAATTATTATAGCCATAGATTTGTTTATGAAACGTTTAACGGACCAACACCTGATGGTTTGGTAGTAGATCACCTAAATAACGTTAAAACCGACAATCGTCTAGAAAATCTGGAACTTTTCACACCAAAAGAAAATAGCAGACGAGGAAACGCAGGTAAATGTAATTTTAGTAAAGTTAAACCTGTTGTTTCATTTAGTCTTGAAACAGATGAGGAACTAAAACTTTCTTCGATGACATCCGCCGCAAGATACTTTAACATCAGCTCTAGAGTAATAACATTTGTTGCAGATGGAATAACAAGATCAACTTTTTCAAGCAAATAAGGAGCTAGTATTATATTTCGATATGTTGATAACTAAATTTATTGTAATATTTTCTTAAGTTCATCCCGACTAATACAAGTATGACGCCACAACATGATATCTTCTTTATCATACACCACACTAATATTTTTAATCGTTAAGCAATTGTTTTTTCTCCAATTCTGTCAAAAAGATTTGATCGCTCCCACCACAAACTAAAAATATGTTGACTGAGATATTTTTTCGCCTCCCAAAGTATTTTTTACAGCTTCCTTGAGAGCACTAAGGTTATATATCCTAACATGCTCGATGGATTTTTTTCTTCCATTTTTTAATACATTTTAGGCAACATAAATGATAAATGAGTCTCTTGGAAAGATTGAAGTATATCTACGATTTACCTTTAGCACCAATAGATATAACACAGAAAACTCATGTTATTGAAGATGATACCGACGACGTTAAAATAGTTGATGACGTTGTTGAAGATGATGTCGACGACAAAGTCGCCTACGATGCCTCAATGACGTCCTGGGATAAAAAAAAAATATGGAAAACCGACAACTGGTTGATATAATATTAATTATCATATCACAAAAAAAAAATTTGAAATTTAATTTCACTGTAGATGAAAATCAATCGTTTTGGCGCCTGATAAAACCGTTCTTGAACATCAATATTCCAGACCGACAGAAAAATATAAAATTCGATATTATTTTGGTTGAGATATTTAATCTAATGACGATCTCTAATGATCGCGGACGATATTTAATATCGCTGTGTAAACCTGTAAAGTGCAAATCTGTTTTACGCAATTACGAGGAAATTTATCACAAAATTATTTCCCAGTGCTAATTTTGGCCACTTACGTCGTTATCGCTGTAGTCGGTATCCAACTATTAAATTTATCACTATATCTACACCACCTGACCAGACTTTTATCGCCACGCTTTTTTATTACTCGTCCGATAACAATAACATCTTGTTCAGTTTTCTGTAGTTCCTGTTCATAAAAACTACCGATTACAGGCTCACCTGCTAGATCTTTTAGCGCGTATGTTACAGATATTGTTGACAGAACATTATCAACGACAAATACTTCTTCGCTCCAGTTCGGAGTAAATCCTTTTTCAAATATTTTTTTTTTGTCTGCAATACATGTTTTCGTTCGTTAGCAATGGATTTTTAATTGCGCCGTTTGGTGACATTTTGATAGATTTATGTTTCGTGTTATTGTATTTATAAACGATCTGCTGAAGATCATCAACATACCTGTTAGTGTTTTTAGCTGACAAATGCTTATGTATCAGCTCGTTGAGTGTACGATTAAATCTTTCAACGACAACACTTTTCCCTCGTTTCCTGTAACATATTTTTTTATGTTACTTTGTTCCTAAAACTGCTCAAATTTTTTATTAAAAAACTCTGCTGCATGATCCGTCCAAACTTTATTCGGTTTTCTCTCAGTACTTGATATTACTTGTTTTAGCGCATCGGTTATTGATGTTCCTGTTTTGTCAGCAGTTGGTACAATAAACGCATATTTGCTAAAAATGTCAATAACGTTAAAATAAATAGTTTTTGTTATCATTAAAATTACCAAAATTTGACATATAAACTAAATTTATAGCCCAGATATCATGAACGGCGTTCGCGACAACCTTATGTCGCGGAAACCTTTTTTTAGTTCTGTGTAGCTCTTATGCTAGCGATTTCATGCTATCATCATATAATTCTTTTCCGAGTCCGAGTTTATATTTTGACCCAATTATTCCTTGAACTAATCTTCTATCGAATCGTTCTCGCAGATTTGTGGGTTTCATATCTTTAAGTTCATCTAACATTACCTTATCATAACCGTGTTTATCTTGTTCGTTATCACGATAACAAATACAGTGACGCATTGCTATTGCATCAACTTGATTATAAGGCTCTTGTCCTGGTAGTGGATTATCATTTTCATCTAGTTGTTCATGTAGTGGATTATACGGACCAGTATACTTATGACCTGGCAATGTCCAGCTTCCTTTTGGCTTTGGTAACTTACCAATAACTTTATGTATATCAATTCCAGATCCAATTATTTCTCGGCGATCACAGCGTTGGCAATGTTTAACAATTTTATCTTGTTCTATGCAAAGATCTTTATGACAACCACAATTACAATCTTGTTGTCGTTGACAACTTCGTTTCATTATTATTTTAATCATCGACTAAAATAACTCTGTCTATGCCAGAGCCAAGCGTTGTCGTTCGAGTCGTTATAGGCGTCGGCGGAGTCGTAAATGGTGATGTTAAAGGTAATTCTGACTTCGTCGTCGAAATAAATATACTTTTTCTTCTACCAGAAATGGTACAAATGCCTTTTAACATCGTTCTTTAATTTTTTACTTTTTCTACTTTATTATCTTTGTTAGGCGTTTTAGTTTTACATTTTAGGCAATACGTTATCGTTTGCGACATGTTATATTCGATTATCACACAAAATTTATTGCTATGTCGTCATTGTTTTTGCATGGATGACTATCAAATTGCAAAACAAACTTTAAAAAATCAAGACCACCGGAGTTTTTACTCCGAAGTTTTTCATTTCGGGACATTTGTTTGATAAACATGATACAATAATAACCACAAGCCGATGTTCCAACAGGCTGTATTTGATTAGACGAGTAATTTATTTTTTAAAATTTTTTGAAAATATATTTTTTATAAGATCACTCGGAGAAAGTCTGAATGAATCAAAATAATTGTTATCGTAAACAGCTACCCAATGAGTACCAGATCCATCATTAAAGTTTTGTACGTTTATAATACACGAACCGCCTGCTGGTACGTCCTCGAGTTCATCTTTAGAAAATACTCCACGAAATTTATCGATATCGTCCGATTTTATTTTTTTAGTATATCACAATTACTCAACGGCAACGTCGCAGATGTCATCAACGGCGTCTGGTTCCTGGTAATGTCATTCCACGTCCGATTGCTAGCAGATTTGGAAGTAGACTTCCAGCTAATCCCGCTAGGAGTGGGGGACTGGAAAAATTCCGCCTTGTTTTGTTGACCGAGGACGTTTTGTCGTCGTTCTCTTTTTTTTAGTCGTTGATCATTTTTTAGCTGGCATTATATTATCATTGTTACATAAAACTGTATCAACAATAGATCTGTTTGATACCACTACCAAGGACAGCTTTTTTAGCTGCTCCTTCAGCAGCTCCTTATATTGCTCCTGACGCTGCTGCTATTCCTAGTGATCCTAATATAGGCAAAACATTTTTAGCTATTACAGTAAGTGCTGGTCCAAACAATCCACCGTGCTTTGACATAGCCGTTGTTTGTGCAACAGATAGCTTGAGAACAAACGGTTTTCCTAAAATATTTTTTTTATCAGGTTCATTAATCTGATGTTGCGTCAACATTATTTTAACAGCTATTTTTGCCGTTGGCGACGTTGTGGCTGGATTTATTATTAACGTAACAGAACGTCTTTGAGAAACCGCCGCTGACAATATTTTAACTTGTCCTTGCGTTAGGTATATTTCTCTGGTTGCGTACTCTGTTTTCATATCGTATTATATCAATTTTGTTAGATTAAACTTGTACAGTCATTTATCCTGCAACCGCGTCGATTGTAAAGTATCTATCGCTGACGACTAGTGCATATGCGTTAAATTGTTTACCTTGAACCTCATCAAGTGTCCAAGTAACTTCAATATCAGCTGTAGATACAATAAATTGTTCGGATTGCTTTGATACGTCGAAGTAAAAGATTGAGTATAATGACCTAACTCTTCGACAGATATTTGGCTTCCGCTATCAGCAACCTGGTATTTTTGTTTTGCTTCCATGAGATACATGTAAGCTCGTGCAATATTTTAATTTTCGTTGTCATCGAAGTTACATTCGATTGCTCGTTCTGGGTACTGTTTTGAGGATTCCTGACAAAGATTCGTCTGACACCTGGGTTATCAAATATGGCATTGTTAAATTATTGGTTATTACGCCTTTCCTGTAGTTGAATTACAACGAATAAATGTCGCGGTAGTTGTTCGCTTGGCGTGGTTGTAACACGCCATGTGTAATCGGTTTCTCCAGGGATTACTGTTTGATAAATTTTATTTTGCTCAAAATGTATATTTTTTTTGTCCACGCTGTCAACGTTCTCTCAAGTTCCATCGTCTGACTTGTTGATGGGATAACTCGTGGCATCCACAACGCTATTCTCGTAATAACAAACTACCTATCAGCTACTCCAGCAGCACGTATTATACAATCGTTTTGTTCTGCTCGATCTAAAATAAGGGTATGTTTTAGTCCGCGAGAAACTTTGTTGTAATCGCGACAAAACCCAAATATTGTGCTCAACGGAAGCATCATCGTTATTTGGCGAGATTGTGCGGCAAACGTTTTTCTTTTAGCATATACTTCATTATATTCCTGTCATCGTAATCTTGTAGCCACTAATCTTATCGAGTCTCCTATTGCAGCTGCATCATCAACAGCGGGATTAGCTATTAGATTATTGTTATCTGGAGCAGGATTGCCAACACCAGTACGGAATTCGTTTGAAACAGGTGTCCCGAATGATGTATCTTTAAATCACATCATGTTTGTAGCGACCGATCTTGAGTAATCATCGCTAAACGAAACTATGTTAAGTATTGTACTTGCTACTGGCAAGTGCTTTGAAATATCTTCCATGGTTTGATTAGCTAGTTGATATTGAGCGCTTCTAAGTAAAATACAAACGTTATTTACGAGCACAATTTCTGTACCAGCTGCAATATTACCTCCAGCTGCTGTTAATATTCGACCACGTACTTCTAACATCGCCTTATGTGGTAATAAAACATGTCTTCGTCTCATGTATTGAAAGTTCTAACGCCGGCTTTATTCGGTTCGTTCGAGTTTTCATCGAGATACTCAACGTGCTCAAACTCTGTTACAGTGTCGTCAATATCAGGTTCTTCTGTAATATCGAGATAAATTTTTGGCAGACATTTTATAATCGCCACACAAAATTGCTACAACTTTGTCGTCGACGATAATTAAAAAGCAGCAGGTGTGATAGGCTATTTTGTTTTACTTATACGTTTACGCACTATTTCTTCACCAAGCGGCTACAATATTTTATTTTTGTTGTAGCTATGATAGCTAGTTTTATTTCTTTCGTTGGTGCAATATCTTCTATTGCTTGTTTTATTTCAGATTCGGTTGGCGTTGTTGGTAACGCCGGCATTGCAACAGGTACTGGCTTCAACGCCATTGGCGTCGTTCCTCTGATTTTATCACCTTTTTCTCACCAATTGCTGTTCCAGCTGCAGATGCAGCTCCCGTCGCTAAAGCTTTACCAGCTTCCATTGCAATTGGTGATACTTTACGCGCTATTCCTGTACATTTTTTTTAGCAATGTTTGTAAATATGTTTGCAAAAAATCCACCGACAATTTTTCTTCATAAACTTTTTGACCTTGGCTTCCTAACGCTGAATAAGATCCTAGTGCAACAGAACAATTTATCAAAATTGTATTTACCTCTGTTATGTTAACAGGTAATTATCTATCATATGATATACATTGTTCTGTAACACTGCCGTATTGTTGACGATTAAATCCTAGCAATGATGCAATACTTGTTGCGGGTGAAAAATCGATTAACAAATTATTTTTTAATGTTATTCTAGCTCGTAGCGTATTGTAGTTCGGAGTTAACTCAGAACTGTCCGCGATGCCGTTGTCGCTGTTTTTTGTTATTACTTCTTTTATCGTCTTGTTAAGATCAATTAAGTTGTACGCGCCTTGTGGTATTTTAATTGATACCCACGCGCCAGGATTAAACGTAAAATCATCGTTGACGTTTGTTTTTACATTTGCCATTGAATGCCATATAGTAGCAGAAATCAATCCAATTTCGTATTGCTTATTAGGGTCTAGTGCTATTGGTGAATTGTAGTAGGCGGAAAAGTTTGCTCTGTCAATCGTTGTTTGCGGTGAATCTAACAATAATGTTGTTGATGTTAGTGGCATTATCTTTGTTATATCAAGTTTGTTAGATTATTTTAACGCGATACGATCGCTGTGAAAAATTTCATACTCGGTTGATGTTATCAATCCGATCGATCTAAATGATCTAATTTATCAATGATATCGTTGTCGATTTCTATACTTTCATTTCCAACTCTTTTGATGATAATCAATAACATAAGTCGACCGATCATTTTAGCGTTTCATGTAAAAATTTTAACGCCAGAGCCGGTTGTTTCTGGTGGTGGGTTGTTAACTCGTTTCTTTTTTTCGTTAGTTTTAAATAATCTCTTAAAATTCCAACCTTTACCATAATCTTTACTTCTATACTGTTTTGCTGAATCAAATAAAGCCTCAGCAATTACTCCATCTCTCAAGATGTCTGTCAAACGTAACATATCTTCATCTGGAGTATTTTCATTAGCTCTTTTAAGTTCTTCTTCAGCTTTAAAAGAAGCATTATTTGTTTCAACCAAAATTTTTTGTCAGTTCAACGTAATCTTCATTTGGCCATTTTCGAATATTATTAAGATCGTAAAGTTTCTTATTTTCAATATTTTTTCAAGGAACTCCTTAACTTCATAATCATGTATTTCTGAATAAGCTTCTTTTATGTAAAACTTTATCTTTTTTTCAATGGGCATCTCCGTCACGATAGACACCTGAAACTTTTTTGTTTCTCGGTTAATCTTTTAGTTTCTTCCGACACATTTTCTATTAACTTTCTTAACCCTACGGGATCAATTGCTGATATCGCTACTGCTCGCTGAAGTTCAAGAGGGTTATTTATAAATCTATCAATCGAAGCCTGTCGTGCAACAGGATCATTAATACACATGGTTCTCACAAGTTCCTCCGCGATTCTTCTATTTTCTTCCTTTGTATGTACAGCTAGTAAGCCTAACAAACCTTTTTCTTGTAATTTATTTAGTTCTTCCGGAGACAATGCTGTTATTTCTGGTTGTTTGCCAAGTACTGCTTCAGGAACCGGCTTAAAAAACTTTAGCTGTTGCTTCTTCTGCAACACGTTGCCCACTCCACGCTTTTTGCACTCTTTTTTTAAAGGCAGTTCGAGTTTCAACAAATTTCTTTAGTAGTTCAACCTTTTGTAAATATTTTTCCAGCGCTTATTTACATAAGCTTCACAAAATTAATCTATAAGAAATTCGTCAATACAGCAACGAAAGATTTTAGATGGATCTCGAGCTAGTTTATCGAATAAAAAGAAATTGTATTTATTTTTTGTCGCTTGATGATATAGCTCAATAAAGTTATCTTTTGTTACATCACCACACTGCTCGTTTGCAATATTTCTTATATTTCCCGTATTTTGCTTGATAAACCTATCGACGTTATAAAACCATTGAGCAAGATAAATCGAATTACATCTTTTGTTACGCGACAACGAAAAGTATGATCTAATCTTGTTCATTTCCTCATTGTTTAGCGGAATATTGTCAAATAAAATTATTTTATGCTCGGATGAATCAAGTTCATCGACGAGAATTAAATCTTCCGGTTGTTTTATCAAAAATGTATCATCACCGACTCCAAGTTCATCGTTGTACTCGCTCAATAACTCGTATTTATCCTGCTGCGGATTAATTGTATAGATGTAAACTCTGACGTAGTTATCGTTTAGCAAAAGATTTAGTAACATATTTGTTTTACCAGATCCTGTACGACCAACTATAAGATAGTGACAATCTGGAATTTCGTTATTATGTTTGTGCTTGATTAATCGTTCGGTATCAAAATTTAATATCGATGACTTTGTCGATGACTGCGTCGTTGTTGTTATATTATTTTATGTTATACATAATTTTATGTCATATAATTTACATAATGACCTATTACACAAAATTTTGAACAACTCTATCAGGATTGACTTCTGCTGACGAACAATCAACAACAATTGATACATCAAATTTTGTCAAAAAAAAGGTGACACAATGTATAGCAATTTATTGATGGCAAATCAGCGAATAAAAGATTTAGAAGTAGATTATCCACCACCTAATGTTGATCTTACTCAAGTTGTAAGTTTTTCACAACTGTTAACAATCGATAATAACAAGTTATCGTTGACGAGAGTAACATTAAGCGGTAACTTAGATATGACAGGAAAAGAAATTATAAACCTGGAAACAGCTTATCCTCCAGCTAACTTAAATCAAACACAAGTTGTAAGTTATTTACAGTTAAAATACGTCGACGAAAACAAGCTGTACGTTATGCTCAACTAAAATCTGTTGACGATAACAAGCTTGATTAAACCGGCGAAATAATGACGGATGACTTGGATATGACAGGAAAAAAAATATAAACTTGGAAACACCGTATCCTCCAGCAAATTTAAATCAAACACAAGCTGTAAGTTATGCTCAGCTAAAATCTGTTGACGATAACAAGCTTGATAAATCCAGTGGAACAATGATTGGCACCTTGGATATGACAGGACAAAAAGTATAAACTTGGAAACAGCATATCCTCCAGCAAACGCCAATAACACACAAGCTGTAAGTTATTTACAACTAAAATATATCGATGATATCAAACTAAATAACACCGGCGATACAATGACGGACAACTTGGATATGACAGGGAAAAAGATTATAAACTTGGAAACAGCGTATCCTCCAGCGAACATAAATAATACACAAGCTGTAAGTTATTCATAACTAAAATATATCGATGATATCAAACTAAATAAATCCGGTAGAACAATGACTAGTGTGTTAAACATGGGTATAATAAAATTACTTCAACGTACACGACAACTAACTCCGAGGATTTAACTAATAAACTTTATGTTGATTCTAGAGATGTTGAAACAACAAATGATTTAGTCGCATATATAACAGCAAATACGCTAAATAAAGCTGGAGGAACGATGATAGGGAATATAGATATGGGATGTAATAAAATTTCTTCTACAGCTGTTCCAACATCTGTTTGTGATTTAGTTAATTAAACGTATATCGATGGGTTATCTGTAGGTGGTGGAAAATTATACGCTGAAAATAATGCTGGACTAATTCCGCGTTGTACAAATATACAAACCAAACAGATGAATGGATTTACAATATCAGCATCGTTGGTGTATAATACAAAAAATTATAACTGCCATAATGTTACACTTTCCGACGATACAGCAAACGAGTGGGAAGTAGTTGGAGGGGCGAGTAATTATTGGATTAAAGTGGAATGTCCGTCAACGGTTGCCGTAAGGAAGTTTATCGTTCGAGGACGTCATTACGGCACTGAGAGATTTATCGACTGGAGATTCGAAGGATCAAATGATGATTCTAGTTGGATTTTATTATATAATGCAGTAAATCAAATAGTAGGAACAACGCGTTGGAGTTCTTCTTACCAACAGCAATTATTACCAAGTACAAATACTATAGATTATGCTTTAGTCGGTATGAGCCTGTTAACCCTGGTTTATCTTATTGGCAGTTGTTTACACTTGATGATTTAATATAGCATCTTAAAATAATGTCAGAGCCACCGATCATAACAGTTGCTAAAGAGTTTCACGATAACATTTTTAATTCTAAAAACGTATTGTTGGAGCTACTGGTATTAGCGAGAAAAATGAAAAGGCAATAGAAAAAATTAACCAGATAAAAAGTTTACTCACTAATTTATCCGACGAATTACTGTTAAAAGCATCACTAACTCACATCAATTTTATAAGTGTTGCAAGTATGAGAGTGTCGCAGTTAAAAGAGCATTAGAAAATAATGATAAAATAACTAGATAATGTCATCCTGACGATTGTCTTGACGAATAAAAAGAAATTGAAAATATACTAAAACAGTATTACTCGAGCTTGACAAAGAAAACGTTGATCTAATAGTAGCATCAAATGTAATAAACGCGCGAGCTTATGGTACGAGAGCTCAAGGAGATAAACGAATAAATAATAATCATAATAGTTTTAATAGACTAGCTGAAGTTAAAAGAAAAATACTAAGAAAATTTAAAAATTGAATGATATTTTTTCAAAACGAAGGATTTTTAGTCATCTTGGAATGTTCTACCATGACAAAGAAGTATTGACTATAGTAGTTAATTTATCAGAGGAAGCTGAGTTACTTATCAAATTGTATGTAAGCGCAATTTTACCAATGGTACGCCTTAGATTTAATCTTGATCCAATTATTACCAATAAATTTCTATCTATAATCAAAATTTTCAATAAACTATTGCTAACTTTGATGATGATGGGAGAGAAGGGTTTTTTTTAAAGAAGTTGAATCAGCAAGTTTTGAAGAGGGACGAAGTTATTACTACGACATTAGTGAAGAAGATGATGAACCATTTCCATCACTCCAACGCTATAGACAACTGCTAATCAGAGATTATTATGATGAAATTGAAAAAAATATATTCACCAAACCATATGAAAATTATTGTTAAAAGTAGATTCCTTTATTTCTCCTTTTGAAGTCACCGAAGAAGGAATACGATTACCAATGCTATTAAATTTTGTAATTGCATATGCGATTATTAGACAACATCTCGTTCTCAAAAACTTTACCTTAAATTAAATAAATTTTGTACTTGTGTTTATTGATGGAACAGAGGGAGAATATAGTAATTTGGTAAATAAGGTAAATTCGTATCGATTCTTTATGGAAGATTACAACAATATTAACTCTTACAGTTGGTTAAGAAAAGATGATGTATTAACAGATAAACGGTATGAGGATACTTCATCAGATGTTTACTACAAGTACACAAATTTTGTAGCTGACAACAATGTTTCCGTAATTATTTAGACTCAATAGTTAGTATAAAAACTTTTACCACCACGTAAAACATTATAGACAAATATTATATAATGAAGAAAGAAATAATCGACTTCATTCATATCTCTAGCGACATTCCAAGACAAGATGTTTATGCACTAATGCAATACTACAAGTTATGTCATAAAAAGCTGTGGTGTGTAAAAACTGTTACACGTATTACAGTCGAGTATTAAACGTTAAGTCATATCTACCACCAGCTTTAACCACAGCTGGTATAGTATCAAGTGGAGCGTCATTAAATCCTTTCCTCTTAATAATATCGGGTGTTGATGTTTCTATAGCAGCAACGTTGAAAAAAACTGAGCCAAGATTTGAGATGACAAAATAATTCTTGTAAAAAACGCGATAATCACATGCAAAAAATTACTTGATCAAATAAGATCATACCTACGAGGTGTAAAGCATGACATGGATGATTTAATACGCAAATTTCGTATTGTTGATAATATGTTAATAGATGTTCTGCCATGAAAGCTGGTGAGTACGAAAAAAATGATTATGAAAAATATAGTGATCAGGTTGTAAAATAATCTGATGAAATTTTATCTAACATCGTTAAATAATCTTTGTAAAATTTTATCTAAACTTTAGTAATATCGTTATCAAAATAATACATCAATCATATAGTCAATAAATAACATTGGAACAGTTGTCCAGCCTCTTATTCTTTCATCATCTTCTTTAGCGAACAACCATATTGATCCATTTTTAATCGATAAATAGTAACTAACTTTGTTGATACAATCGCTTATTATATCAGGTTCTATCCCAGTATATCTCGAAACTGATTTGATTGAGTTAAATCGTTTAAAAAAACCTGTTTGTTAGATTAAATCTAACACTTCTTATTGGCGCTTTATAAAAATCCATTTCTTATAGTATGTTTTATTGTTTAATATAGTTTTATACAACAAATTAAAATAATCCCAAAGTGCAAATCACTTCGAAATAAAATTTTATCTAAACTTTTATAAATAAAATCGGATTTGTTGGCAACTTAATGGTGATACTTCTAGGCATCAGAGGTAGGGTCCCTGGTTCAGAACCATTTAGAGAAATGGGTCTCTGAACCAGAATCCTCTTTTGTGCCTCCTACTACTATAACACCTTTCATTATAACACGGTTCCTAGTATAAAGCGGGTATAGTCATGGATCTACTTTTATGTTGTTGCAATAAAATTATCTGTATCAGTTACTTCATTATAAGGAGCTCTCCCATGAACATCGTTACATTGTTGGAGTACTGTATTTAGTAATTTGAAACAGCGTTACATGATCTGAGTCATCATCATTACCGTTATCTGATACTAGCAACGGGTATTTTATACTGCCTTTGTCATCGTCATCATCATCACTCTCACCATCATCATCACAAAAACAAACACAACACAATGTTATTATTAGTAGTAGTAGTAGGAAGAGGAAGAGGAGTGCTACTACTAGCGTTTGTTTTTCTATTAGTTTTATTTATATTACTCCTAACGCTTTGTGCAGACAAAGAAGTAATAGTTACAGCGGTGTTGGTAGAATTATTAGCTGACAAATGCTTTCAATATTATTTCATGGGGTAGTCTAGGAATATTGATCAGGACTAGGGGCAAGAGGCCTGTGGTATCTAATCCGTACAGTCAGTGAAGGGGAAATTCTTGCATTGTAAGCGTTTTCAGGACATAATTGTAACTAACTGCAAAGAAGTCTTATTCATTGGAACGTTCCGTTTGCTTCACGCTCACTTTTTTGGGTTGGGTGGGGGTGACTTTCTCCATCCACCCAACCACCCATGTATCAGCCCCTAATGTTAACAAGTTCTGTTGAATCGCATTATAGTTTAGAACTCTAGTTAAACCTAAGTTGTATATTTCTGTGTTACTAGGTCGTGCGGATCGCTCTTAATCAATTATGATGACTCCCGTCTAAAATTAGAATAATATCATTGAAGATCATTAAAGTCATTGCATTATTAGAAATAATGAGTAGAATCAGTCTTAGAACTTTCACAAGAAATCACATGTTGTGTCTAGTCAAGAAACTATCGGGACAAAGACGAGCCAGTGACCACACACACACACACACACACACACACACACACACACACACACTTCTACTGCTACTATGGAGAGAAACTCTCAGATCAGCTAAATATTCCCGATACGAACCAGCATGAAGCCAATGATGTCGAATATATGCTTCATACTGCATTATATTCATGAGAATGTATTTTATTACTTGTTCCCGTTTTACATTTGATAGATACACACATAAATGTTCACAGATTTGTAGGTAGAGATACACATGTAAATGTTCACAGTTTTTAGGTACCAAAGAGAGAGATTGATATACTTAGTGATTATTATCTACCCTTTGATTCGCATACTTATCATTATATTAGTACCCACTACATATATAGGCTGCATACGACATTATCATTGTATTAGTACCCACTACATATATAGGCTGTATACGACATTATCATTGTATTAGTACCCACTGCAATATATAGGCTGTATACGACATTATCATTGTATTAGTACCCATTGCATATATAGGCTGTATAAGACATTATCATTGTATTAGTACCCGCTGCATATATAGGCTGTATACGACATTATCATTGTATTAGTACAGCTGCATATATAGGCTGCATACGACATTATCATTGCATTAGTACCCACTGCATATATATAGGCTGTATACGACATTATCATTGTATTAGTACCCACGACATATATAGGCTGTATACGACATTATTTTTGTATTAGTACCCACTACATATATAGGCTGTATACGACATTATCATTGTATTAGTACCCACTACAAATATAGGATGTATACGACATTATTTTTTTTATTAGTACCCACTACATATATAGGCTGTATACGACATTATCATTGTATTAGTACCCACTACATATATAGGATGTATACGACATTATAGAAGCCGTTTGGAAAGGCTTTGTTTTAAATAAGTAGTCAATGATTGTATCACATCTCTGCATATGCTTTCAAAAATGACATTCCCAAAATTTTTAGAAATTAGCCATATGTTGACGTACATTTCACAACTGCGTTTTCAAGACAGTGTAACACTATCCCTTCATTAAATATCAAGAAATTTTACATTTAAAAAAGCCAACCAGTAAGAACTCTTTCGTTGTGTGAGAAAAAGGAAGTATTTTTAGATGATATCATTCTATAAAGATATGAACATTTTCATTTATTGCTTGATACTTGACTCGTTTTTTATATTGCCAGTTTTTAGAGGAAACCTGCTGACATATTATGTTTCAGTCGACCGATATCAATAGCATACGTGATCAAGACGAAGCATTTTACGTCAACAAGACTAGTTACATATTGAAATGTCGAGATCCTCACCCCATATACAGGACAAATTACCGATTGAAATGTCGAGATCCTCACCCCATCAACAGGACAAGTCACCGATTGAAATGTCAAGATCCTTACCCTATCAACAGGACAAATTACCGATTGAAATGTCGAGATCCTCACCCCATCAATTTGAAAAATTACCGATTGAAATGTCGAGATCCTCGAACTTTCAACAAGACAAGTTACTCATTGAAATGTTGAGATCCTTACCCCATCAACAGGACAAGTTACTGAAATTGAAATGTCAAGATCCTTACCCCATCAACAGGACGAATTACTGATTGAAATGTCGAGATCCTTACCCTATCGACAGGACAAATTACCAATTGAAATGTCGAGATCCTTGCCCCATCAAAATTCAAATTACTGATTGAAATGTCGAGATCCTCACCCCATAAACAGGGCAGGTTATTGACTGAAATTTTGAGATCCTCACCCCATCAACAGGACAAGCTATTGACTGAAATTTTAAGATCCTCACCCCATCAACAGGACAAATTACCGATTGAAATGTTAAGATCCTCACCCCATCAACAGGACAAATTGCCAATTGAAATATCGAGATCCTCACCCCATATACAAGTACATACTGTGAACGACCAATGCGAATACCTAACTGACATTTTCCCTCGGAACATTCCCTACCCTAAGGCATAAGGTTTGGACACGGTGGTCCAATCAGGGAAGCACGGGAATACGAGTTTTTCAAATATAGAATTCTGTTTTTCCTGTAGTTCGCTCATATGTTGTGTGATTCGTTAAGTTGTAAAACATGGCAAGTTGTTATTATTCGTCGTTCTTGTTGACTCCCTACTATATACAAGTCCCTACTCTATAAAAGTCACTACTCTATACACGTCCCTACTCTATGCAAGATCCTACTCTATACAAGTCCCTACTCTATACAAGATCCTACTCTATACACGTCCCTACTCTATACAAGTCCCTACTCTATACAAGATTCTACTCTATACAAGTCCCTACTCTATACAAGATTCTACTCTATACAAGTCCCTACTCTATACAAGTCCCTACTCTATACAAGATCCTACTCTATACACGTCCCTACTCTATACAAGTCCCTACTCTATACAAGATTCTGCTCTATACAAGTCCCTACTCTATACAAGTCCCTACTCTATACAAGATTCTACTCTATACAAGTCCCTACTCTATACAAGATTCTACTCTATACAAGTCCCTACTCTATACAAGATCCTACTCTATACACGTCCCTACTCTATACAAGTCCCTACTCTATACAAGATTCTACTCTATACAAGTCCCTACTCTATACAAGATCCTACTCTATACACGTCCCTACTCTATACAAGTCCCTACTCTATACAAGATTCTACTCTATACAAGTCCCTACTCTATACAAGATTCTACTCTATACAAGTCCCTACTCTATACAAGATCCTACTCTATACACGTCCCTACTCTATACAAGTCCCTACTCTATACAAGATATCGTCATTTTTCTGTTCAACACTAACATTAGATATTGTTAACAAATCGAACATCAGATTTCCAAAATAAAAGAGACTTTCTGTTGAGATTTAGTTTTCTGAATTTTTTCCGTCTTAAGGAATGTTCTTCTTTGTTTGACTGATTATTGAACTTTTTATATTTCACGTAACCAAATATTCAAAACAACAGCAACAGCAGCAGCAACAACAACAACACAAACTGGGTGAGAACGATTTCTTTTTATAACTCTGAATGATTTCCTAATTCACTTAGTGGTTTGGGGTGAGACATTTTTGCGACACTATCGTTTTAGGGTCGTTTCTTTAGGAACCATAAAATTGAAGGAATAAACTTGAATTGGGCTCGTGGAATTGGATCAACCACTCCGTTTGGACCCTTGAAGTGGGCTCGTAGAACTAGCTTTACCACTCTGCGTGGACTCTTTCGTTCTTTGACCATTTCAGAGTCATACCATTTAGATACGGGTTTTTTTCCTCCTCACCATATATAGTCATGATCTGTGTATGTATCATTACTTGTCATATTGGTTAATATTATTTGTAACTCTAACATCATTACTTGTCGTACCAGTTAATATTATTTGTAACTCTAACATCATCACTTATCGTACTAGTTAATATTGTTTGTAACTCTAACATCATTACGTGTCATACTGGTTAATATTATTTGTAACTCTTACATCATTACTTGTCATACTGGTTAATATTATTTGTATATCTTACATCATTACATGTCAAACTGATTAAATTTATTTGCATATCTTACATCATTAAACGTAATACTGGTTACATTTAGGTGCATATTCTTTTTCAGATTGGTCCCATTACAGGTCCGCGGATCATTTTTGTTGCGGCCCTCATTCATGCAAAAAGTCAGTTCAATAATTATTGTATAATTACTATAATATATATGCTGTATGGCTCACGAACTTTACATTTTTGGTCCATGTGGCCCACGGTATTGAGATGCTGGACCTTCATGTCTTATATCATTACTTTTCTTGCTGTTAACTACCAGGTGTATACCTTACATCACTATTCGTCATACTGGTTTCTACCAGGTGTATACCTTACATCACTACCCGTCATACTGGTTCATAACAGGTGTGTATCTTACACCATTACTTGTCATACTAGTTTATACTAGGTGTGTATCTTATATCATTACTTGTCATACTGGTTTCTACCAGATGTATTTCTTACACCACTACTTGTCATACTGGTTTCTACCAGGTGTATATCTAACATCACTACTCGTCATACTGGTTTTTACTAGGTGTATATCTTACATCACTACTCGTGATACTGGTTTCTACTAGGTGTATATCTTACATCACTACTCGTCATACTGATTGTTACTAGGTGTATATCTTACATCACTACTCGTCATACTGGTTTCTACTAGGTGAATATCTTACATCACTACTCGTCATACTGGTTTCTACTAGGTGCATATCTTACATCACTACTCGTCATACTGGTTTCTACTAGGTGTATATCTTACATCACTACTCGTCATACTGGTTTCTACTAGGTGCATATCTTACATCACTACTCGTCATACTGGTTTCTATTAGGTGTATATCTTACATCATTACTCGTCATACTGGTTTCTACAAGGTGTACATCTTACATCACTACTCGTCATACTGGTTGCTACTAGGTGTATATCTTACATCACTACTCGTCATACTGGTTGCTACTAGATGTATGCCTTACGTTTGGTATGAAATCTTAAAGCATCATTAACAATTTCCTATTCTTTAGGTTGGTTTGATCTTTTTTTCTGTTATAATGTTTAGCTAAACGTAACAACTAATTGTTCCGAGGTAGCTTCCTGTCGCATCGAGGACTCCATGACAACCAAACAAACGATTCCGCGAGGACTCCATGACAACCAAACAAACGATTCCGCAGTGGATTGATTATTATTATTATTATTATTATTATTATTACTACTACTACTATTGTTATATTATTATTATTATTATTATTATTATTATTATTATTATTATTATTATTATTATTGTGCACTGAAAAAAAATCGCCTCTAACAGCAAAAGGGCAGGTTAATACCTACCACAAATATGTGTGAAATTATATCAGTG